>MKEJ01033963.1:0-24466 GCA_001753735.1 Embelia ribes
ACCCTCCCAGACCCCGCAATGGGGAGCTCTGTGCACTAGACCGTCCAATACTGCTTTTGGTTTTATGCACCATTTTGTATGTCTCTGCGAGTAAATTGTTTGTGGTATTCGTTTACAGGAAGCATGTGATTTTTGGGAAACTTGTCCAAGGTTACGAAGTTTTAGAAAAAATCGATAATGCTGGGGATGAAGATGGGTGCCCATCGGTGGCAGTCAAGATCGTCAATTGTGGTGAATTTTTTGGCGGTGAGCTTCAAGGTTCTGTTTTCAGTTTCTATTTGATTGCAACTTGTTCTGCATTTATCGTTCCGAGAATATTCCCTTATGATACCTCTCATGTTATAAGTATCTGGGCAGTTATCGAGAAGCTAGAGTTGTTCTCATTAATGATTTACACTCTCTGCTAGTCTTCTTTACACTCACTAACTTTCTGCCCACGCTATCATTTGGATTTTCTATATGCGCTCTACTTACATTTTATATATGATAATGTTGCTGGGTGAAGGAAATAACTATGTTTTTATACATAATTTATGTTGGATTATGGTTTACAATTACAAGTCAAAAGTTGTAAAAAAGTTCTTTCATTGTGCTACTAAAGTGCAATGAAGACCAATTGCAAATCAAGTGCTAAATTTTTTTACTGTTTCTACTTCTTCAGAAGTATGTACATTATATTTGTTGGAAAAGTGATTTCTTTTAGTTAGGAGTCCGATGACATGATTTTGAGCCCATAGGAAAATCAAGATCCAAAAGGAAAAAATACATAATATTATTATTTACTCAGAGTTCATCTTTTGAAAGTTGGTATAGTTCCTTGGCGTTGTTTTGCTGTTTGCATTTGAGTAAAGCCTGTTTAATTTGTTCAGGTGTTGACTTCTAAGTTGTAAGTTGAATGTGCATTTGTAAGTAGTGTCATTAAGTACTCCATGTCTTTTATACTTTTCAGTAACATAGAAGTATAAAGCGATTCAGATAACTTATTGTAATCTATTTCATTACTTTTCAGCACTTTGGTTTAAAATAGGTATTTGTCTCATTGTTTACCAAATGCTGGTAACCAACTTATAAACACATTTAATCATTTTATATCTATCTGTTGAATTATTTTGTCAATATTTAGTGTGCTTTGTGCTGTTTTTAACCTAAAAAAGCAGAGAAAAAGAGAAGAAATAAATCGAAAAGAGAAGAAGATGGTTCTTCTAACAGTCATGAAGTTAACCGCAAGGGAAAACGCAAGAAATCTTCAAGGCGGAGAAGGAAAAGAAGAAGAAAGTATTATAGTTCAGAATCAGAGACTAGCCTTGATAGCGGTACGGAATCATCTGATTCTGATTCTGAGTCATCATACCTGAGTTCTTCAAGTGATGACAAACGGAAAAAGAGGAAGAGATCGTCAAAGAGAAGCAAATATAAACATGGAAAGAAGAGGAGTAGGAGGCATGAGAAAAAGCACAGAAAGCATGGCAGAAAATCAAAATACCGATCAAAAAGGTTTATGATTATAGAATTCTAATTTTGTTTTCCAATCTCTCTTCTTTTTTTCCTCTCTACATAGGCACTTTTGTGCACATTTATCATTTTCTGGTTAATCTTGGTGCAAAGTCATATTCATCTCAACAAAAGCCTCTTTGGAAACCAAGGTAAGGCTGCGTACATAAGACCCTCCTGGATCTTGCACTGCGGGAGATTTATGCATTGGTCCGTCCATATTTATATTTATATTTACATATATGAGAAATTCGTTTCCTCAAGTATTGTGATGTTATAATTGGTGTCTATGGTATCTCCAGTCAAGAGTCTATGTTCCTACTGATTCGGTGAGCAAATAGGTACTGAACTTGCTCGCTTGCTGAGTGCATGCATTAATAATAGTAGTATAGGTCTGCTCTTTATTGTCAATGATATTGTAAGGTGATACTCTTAATCTAGATGTTAAAACTTGGCTCTAGCTTGCTTAGTCTCCTACATCTACTACTAGTATTTACCTCCTGCTGTCTTCCTCTCAGTTGTTTGCCTCTATTATAAATCCTTCTCGTTTTATCGATTGTTTATTTCCCTCTTTTCTCACATGTACAGTAGTTGTTGAGGACATGATGAAGAATTCCCTGGTGCAATTATAACTTTATTTATTACTCCGGTTTCTAATTTTATTGTATGCTGATGTTTCTTCTTTTTCTCCTCTCTCTGAAAGGGCATCTGATAGTCTCACTGATACTGATAGTGAAAGTGAAAGCTCAGATGACAGTGATGCTGATGTCAATGGAATAAATCAGAATCACAAATCCCAGACTGAGATGATTGGTAAGAGCCCTCCAAGCTGTTATGCCTTCAACCTTTTTTATCTTCCATTGCATGTAAAATTTTTCTTCACCACTTGTGGTCTGTACATATGAAAGACGAGTGATTTGGAGTTAGCATGCATAAGAATGTCATAAATCAAGAATCACTGAAAGATACTCTAAAAGAGCAAGAAGTCCCACAACAATATAAACGTGCCAAGTTTTGTGCAGTCATGTATTTTTTTCTGTTTTGTTGTATTTGAAAGGTGCGCTCTTGTAAACACTTGAAACATAAAATGTTTGTCACTATTTTGTGCCGTTTACCTCATTCTAAAGGCGGTAGAAAGTTAATATCCAGCTGGTATCAGTGCTTCATGTGCTACATCTTGTCAACTCAGCCTTATGCTTATGCCTTTTCCTCTGTCCATTTTTTCCTGATCTATGCTAATAGAATTGTTATATGGTTTACTCACACAGCTGTAGTTTACGGTTAGATATCTCCAAATATGATATGGTGGTTGTGGAGATCTTAAAGGTTATAGATAAATTTATGAATAATGTAAAAAATAATTATTTTTATACTATACGCTTTATTACTATTTTAGTGGCCTTTTAATGAGTAAAAGAACTGGCCATTCTTCTTTTGGAGGTAAGACTTTCAGTTTTGTTTAGTTTTTCTGGCATCAGGTGCTAACCACTTCAATTCCCTTTTTCGGATATGCACGAGATTAGTCTTCAATAGAGACTGAGGATACTTCTATCGATCAGTTTTAAGTTTGACTTGTATTTATTTGTTTTGCAGATATGTTTTGGTGGCGGTATGATTTTGTCTGAATCAGCATCATAAGTTGGAAATAAAATGACCCTTTTCTTTCTTGTTGACTCTTGTAGATCAAAACCAGCCACCTTTAGCTGTGGTGACAGCTTCTGTTCCACCGGAAAAAGGCACTGCAACTGATATATTTGAAAAAGAAGCTGAATACCCCAGGGAAAATGGAGACCGTCAAAGCGATGGACTAGATCTGGAAGCAAAAGCTGGCACAGCGGCAGAGAGACATGATATAGTCAATAACCACCCTGGAAAATCTAGGTTTATTTCACATTTCTGTCGCACGCTACATTATTGTTTATTCTTATGGATATTTCCAGGTGTGGTACTATTTTGAAAGTTGATGAGCAGGAGCCGAAGCGTTAGTCCTAGAAGGAGTTTGAGCAAGAGTATGAGTATTAGTCAAGAGAAGAGTTTGAGTCCGAGAAAGAGCGTTAGGAGTCCTACTTTCGATAAAAGCCCTGAACTAATTTCTCGAAGAAGCAGGAGTATCAGTAGAAGCCCTGCATCAAGCAGAAGCAGAAGCCCAGTAATTGGCGATAAGGTAAGAAGCATCAGCAGAAGCCCCGTGAGAGATGTCAAAAGGAGTTTAAGCAGAAGCCCCGTTAAATCTTCTCGATTTAGTATGAGCAGAAGCTCTGGTAGGGCCCCTTCTAGAAGAAGCATTAGCAGAAGCCCAATTAGATCGCGTGCTCGTCGCAGCTACTCACGGAGTCCTGTATCTGACCATGGAAGGAGCTTATCAAAAAGCCCTCGAGATGAGTCCCCTAAGCGCATCAGAAGAGGGAGAGGTTTCAGCCAGAGGTTTTCTTATGCTCGCAGATACAGAACACCTTCGCCAGATCGTTCGCCTGTCAGATCCAATCGCAATGGAAGGAATGATAGTGAGAGGTTAGTTATATAGATCTTTTTCCCTTTTTAGTTTTCTTTAATTTGGAAAATTCATTAGCAATCGTCACTAATCTTTTGTGCTTTTATTTTGAGATTTCATTCACCATTGAGATTGATGTTATGTCGCTTAGATACAGGATGTCATCTAGGTATAACAGGAGTCCGCCGAGGGAGAGAACTCCTCTAAGGTCGGTGATCTTCTGATGCCAAGAATTTTAAAATTCAAAGTTTAGATATCACGAGCCCCGTTTTTAGCAGCAGCCATCCTCTGCTATTTTTTCTGTCACATATGTTGAGATTTGTGATCATAGGTCTCTCATCAATTGACACCTTTTATTCATATTCATTCTGTCTTGACAGGAAATCTCCTCGGCGTTATAGGAGCCCACCTATTGAGAGAACTCCAAGGTTTGTGATCTTCTGACTACAAAAATTTTTGAATTGAAGGATTTTATTTTACTGCCGGTTTGGAGTGGACGCTTATAAGAATATAATTGACCTTCTACCGTTACTCGTGTTATGTATGTTGAAACATGCGAATTAATGTCTGAAACTCTTGCTCTTACCAGGAGATCTCCTCGGCGTTACAGGAGCCCACCCCGAGAGAGAACACCTTTAAGGTCAGTGATGTTCTAATGTCAAAAGATTTTAGAATTCAAGATTTATGTATTATCAACATCTATGATTTAAAAAGCTTTAGTTCTCCTCCAAATATTCCTTCTGCCATGGATGTTACAATTTGCAAACTAACGGCTATCAACTAATGGCATCTTTTATTCATATGCAAACTGCTTTTGGTAAGATAATTAAATAAAAGGGTGCAGTGCAAAGTTTTATGTCAACTAATGGCACCTTTATACACATGCAAACAACTCTTGTTTTTGATTTGGTGATTCTAGAATGGAAATATTTGTAGTAAGATAATTAAAAAAGGGTGCTATGACTAACCCCCTGGAAGTATTTGCATCACTACAATACTTCCTTTTGTTTATGAAATTTCATTATGACCCATGGGTTTAGATTAATATTATACTAGAGTGCGGCCCGCACGATGCGCGGGTTGTGCATATTATTTTTTATTTTATATTAATTTTAATTATTTCATGAAATTATTTTTTATATATATATATTTTTGATATGGCATCTTGTATTTCTTATTTTCTTTTCCAGCTATTTATAACTTTATAAAATATCGAATTCAATATGATTTAAGCTATGATAATGTTTATACAAAAAATTAAATCTATTTAGACTAATTTTAGGCATGTGAAAATTAGTGTTGATTATGATAATATTTTAAAATTTTATGGAGGATCTTGAATTGGTAGGAATAAACTTAGAAAAATAATTATTTTTTAGAAATATTTAGATTCTTAAATATAATTTTAATAATTTATATAATGATAAGTTATTTTATAGTTTTGTAGAGTTATATATGTATTTCTTGGAGTTGTTTGTGATCTTATAGGAAATTTAGTTTTAGTAATTTCTATTATGGTAAAATGATAAATAAGTATATTCATAATTTCTATCATGGAAAGTTTTATTGTTTTAAACTCCTAATTTAATGGGACACATGTCAAGCAATTATAGGGACAAATGTTGTGATTACAGTGAATATAGTTGTAGGGGACTAACTTTTATATATACATAAGAAGATATTACTTGATGAGCTAACTGGTTGTCCTGAGGATTCACTATATTAAACGATCGGAGAGTGTTACATACCCCCTTCTAAAATGTGTTTCCCTTAAATGCGACTACTATATAAATATCTTCCAAAATATAAGCCTAAACTGCATTTGTTACCCTTCTCAACCCCCTTTCTCTAAATCATAGCACCCTCCTGTTCAGCTCCAGAGAACCGGTGTCAGCCGTTGCGTGGAAACTCAATCAACTTGCAAGGAAATGGCTCAAACCACCTAAACCACAAATATGCCAAACTTCCTTCAGTTCCAATTTCCATATTCGGAACGTCACAACCCCACACATAGATTGGAAACAAAATATATTCAGATAAGAAATTTCTAATTTTAAACAAATTATTTTTCCACGTCCTATAGCAAATTATGGATATGACAGTGAGACTTAGTAATTTAGAGAGTGATTATTGCGAAATGCAGATGGCGTGTTTATACCGTACGGATCTGTATCTAGGGGATTGGGCGAGAGACTTATCTGAATCAATCAAAGCTTTCTGCTGGGATTATTTCATTCTGAGATTGATCTCCCCCGCTGTACTTTCGACCCTTATGGCTGTTGTGTTTGATGTGGGTTAGATTTGTTTTTGGGTTGTCGATTGGGTTTGATTGTGATTGTTCATTGTCGGCTGTTTATATTGGACTTTTAGCCTTCTGGTAGAACTTATTGATGCTGTGCTGCTTGTACCGACTGAATCTTGACCAAATCTACTGCTCATCGAAGCATCAAAGTGGTGCTGGTGGGTTGTGTCTTAAGTGGCTGAAGTGAGGCTTGGCACTTGATTTGTTGAGAAAGGTGAGGAGGTTTGAATTCATGTTAAAGGGAAATTGAATCCTCTATGATAGCATGTTTGCGTTTACAGAGGTCAAGGATCTCAATGGCAGCTTGAAGGTTGACCACTTCTCGTGGCTCATGTGCCAGTGCAGGCGCTGAGGTTCGATTGAGCCGAGTATCGGCTGTACAGTTGGTTCCTTGGTGAGCGCGAGGTTGTGAGGTGATAGCCCGTTGTACAGATGATCTTCATTGCTGGTATAACCTATGCCTGGATTATTTCAGTAATGGTTACCCGTTCAGAGGGTTGTTTGGGAGCTTATTCCAAGTTTATCTCTAGTTTTACAGTTGTTGCTGCATTGTTTGTTTTGTTCCCTTTTGGGGGAGTGAGTGCTTTGAATAGCAGCTGTGCTGCTTGTTGGCTGTTAGTTCTGTTTGGTCTCGCTTGTTGCTGTTTGTTTAGCTTTCTTGCTTCCTCAGGTTTGTGAGAGCTTGTTTGGATCTGCTTGTGCGTCATTGTAATTTATTTTGGACTTGATATTCTTTGAACCTTCCAAAGAAAACATTTTGGTGAATAAACGGCCATGAGGTGATGTGGAGAGGAGTCGGTGGAAGTCAAAGAGTAACACTAATTTTGAGATACGCTGTAGGTATTTATATATACATGCCATCCTTTACATAAGTAACATCAAGCACTTCGGTCTTTCCAGTGAACTTCGACTTTAGTTTCTGTTCTTTTTTTTATTTCTTTTTCACCTCAGCAATTTACATTTCATTTATATACTGTTTTAAAAGCACCAACTGGCAATTGCTCTCTCGGTTTGGCCTTTTATAACATTCATGTCAATTCACATTTTACTTTTCCTGCAGGTACACGAGCAGGAAGAGCAGAACAAAGAGTCCCTTGTCGCGGAGCCCACCCCACTATCGTGCTGAGAGGCAGACCCCACCTTCTAGAAGCAGGAGTCCCTTAACAAGGTCTTCACCTGACCTGCCGTCCCCAAAGAGAGCCAAGAGCAAAGACAGGTCCAGGTCCAGGTGCTCATCTTCCAGAAGTCCCCTGGGAAATAATAATAAAGGCTTGGTCTCGTATGACGATGGATCTCCCGACTTTGATCAGAGGTAAGGACCTGCTTGTTTAAGATGGCAATTGTGGCATGGGCAATGATCGTTATAAGAGAAGACTCTTTGTGCTATCTATTTTGGGGTTTGCGATGTTGTCTGGGTGACTTTTTTGAACTTGTCTTGCTGTATTGTATTCAGCTAGAAGCTGCCCTGGCCATATTGCTTCATATAATGTGGTTTGTGCCCACAAGAGAGGAGTTTTTCGTACTATGGCACAGTATCAAGTAGCTTCATTTCGTGTTTCTTAAATTGTTAAAACTTGAAACATAGGCTATTGCTCAGTCACTCTTAAAGATCATGCTGAAATGTCTTTCCAAATTGTCTCTACTCTAAATTTAGCTTGTGCAACATAGATTTTAGGAAGAAATTTGTTTATACTGGATCCTATAATGAGTTGTTTGGACAGAACGATGGATGTTTCGAACCAAAATTTTCTTGAAACTGAGGATTGGATTTAAAAGGATGATCTGGAGATGTATGTATAATGTTTACATTATTGCTTACCTTTCCATGATAAAGAGAAATTTATCAAAATCAGCTAATGAGATTTGTATCCCCAAAACAAATCGTCTAATTACATGGCCATAATCAGCTTAAGGGGAGAGGGTTGAATTAACATGTCTTTTGAGCTTTGACCCATAAAATCTGCAACTGTTTTTTACTTAATCTAATTCAAGCATTTTTACAAGTTTACATTTTACCCTAGCCAATTGAGGTAAAAACTTCCGTATAGAATGAGTAGGTCATCTCAAGACATTTAAATTTTATGCCTTCTCTGGTTGCTTGCAATAATGTTAGAATAAAAAGAATGTGAATAAACAAAGAAAAGGGCTTTTTGAGAATCATTAATAGAAACAATTTAGCAACCAACAGCTTTCGAAGCAATTCTTCGGTAAGGAAAGATGAATAAATGCGTTGCCGTCTATTACGGTTGTCACCAACTCGGCGTTATCCTATAGTGAACGTGCATCCAATTTTTCTGTGGACTGCTACGAAGTATTTATCAGTTTTGCTTATCTTTAAAATTATTAACTAAAGACACCCATGTTATTAACTAAAGACACCCATGGTACTCATAGGACTTTGATCATGATTTAGTCTTGAATCAACCTCCATGATCGCCTGAACTTAAAAGTGTAACTATCCCTAGCTATTTTCTTCGGAGTGCAGATTGTTTTTTTGTTGATTTCAGGTGACGGTAGAGGTTCAATAAATTGATATTGTGTTTAGTGGTATGTGAGTAACATATGCGAGCTTTTGTGCAACACCCCGTGAATTCACATATTACAATATTATTTGTTTTGGGTAGAATTATACGTGCAACGTTTTAGCTTTACAGGAAAATTATTCATTCTGGTATTGCTCCAGCACGAGCACGCTCTAACTTTGGAATCCCCGCCAACTTAACTCTCACATGGCTTTAAAACGCATTTTATTAAGGAAATTCGTAATATTACTAATATAAAACAACCCCATCCATCACCCGGACAATGTGAAACAAATTGTGCTCCTCTTAACACTGTGGTAGCTTGCCTCCTCGAACGTGGTAGCTTGCCAGCGTGCTAACTCTTCAACATCTCTTGCCTGCTCAATGACGTCAGCCTACACACGCCCACGCACCACGTGCAAGTGGGGTGCTACAATCCATTCCCCATAAAGGACACACATCTCTGCGTGGCTCTATACTTCTGGCCGACTATTGGCTTTGTTACTACCTATGACGACCGGTAATACCACATGGTACAATGTTGTCTACTTTAAGCAAAATTATATATGAAGCTCCGAAACTTCTCATGGAGATCACCCAGTTTGGGATTTGCTCCAGTACAAGCATGTTTAACTCCGGAGTTTCAATTAACTCAATTCCCGTAAGGTTTTAAAACGAATATTAAGTAGATTCACAGTATTACTTATATAACACATCCCTCACCTTCGCTATGTGGGATGATTGGTTGTCCCCTTCGACACCACGATAGCGTGCCTCCTCCTGCGTGGTAGCTAGCCAATGTCCAGCTCATCAGCATCTCATGCCCGGTCATAGATGCCCGACTACACACTCACCCATGCCCAATCAGAGTGCTGCAGTAACAGAATCAAGTTTACAACAATAAAGATTTAGCAGATTGATTGTTTTACAATAAAAAAGATTTAAGGATCCAGCTGTGCAAGTAGTGGTTGGTTCTAAGAGGAGATAAGACTTTTTTGAATTTGAAGGTGGGAAGAATTCTTCTCTGAATCTTGAGACAAGTAGTTGTTATTCTTTATTCAGCTTTTAATAAGAAAAAAATTATACCCAAAAAAAAAAAAAGAGCAAAAAATCAAATGCGACAACTGAAATTCATTCTATCGACCATTGACCCTTCTCGGTGCTCTTCCAGCACCCCATGCTGAAAAGAAAATCAAATTTGAACCAAAAAGAAAAATGCAGACTCGAACAAGCAGTAATAAAACTATCCTCAAGAAAAATCACAGTATTTCAAATTAAGAGGTTCGAACAAATGAAACTGGTTAAACAACTTCCGAACGTTCAACTGCTTGTGTAACTAACAAATCCTGGATCATTATCATCTATCTCGTATGAAAAAACATCTTGATTACATGAAACGATTAAGTAGCATTAGTAATTGATGTAACCAAGCTACAAACAAATCCCCGATCATCATGGTCTAAAGTGAGAGATAATGTGTTTTACAGTATGAACATTCCTGAGAGGGCCAAAACATGGTACTAATTATAAGCCAAAAGAAAAGATGACATAAAATAGCCGACAAGATTATGAATTAGCCTCGAAAAAAGTCGTATTAATTAGCATTTGATAACATTAGACGACAATACAATCTCTTATGAGTAGACTTACTCACAATAAAAGGCATCATTTGCGCACATTTAATCTTTTTATGGAAGAAGAGATTAAAAAAAAGACCACACAACAGAATCAAGAGCTAATACAGCAAAAATGCAGCTCAAAGGGTGTAGTGAGGGTTGGCATCAATGTCTAATCCCCTTAGCCTTGCTATCGACTCGACCTTGCCTTTCAAAGTGCGAATCTCCCTTAATCTGCAAAAGTTTAAAAAAAATAAAATCGATGGCATTTAAAATAAAGAATGGGCAAAAATAGAGTTTGATGAGGGGAGATCTATTATTCGGCATCTTATTTTTCAAGCCAAGGTAGTAAAATAACATGGTTATACATACAAAAATCTTCAGAAAACTAATTTATGTTCCGAATTTTAGCACAAGCTAATTTGACTGTTGTGCATTTGAGATGAAGCTCGTTGTGTTGACGCTGTTACCTATCTCTAATAAAGATTAAGGCGTATGACTGAATACCATAATTGTTTTTTCCTTCAAAACTTTGCGAAATTTACTATTCAAGAATACTTAAGATTTGTTTCTTTAAATTTCATTTATTCAACGCTTCAAATATCATTGATATGAATTAGGCATAAATTAACCAAATGGTTGGATGATGAGACTTACCTGCCAATTTCGGCACGTCTTTTAGCTTCTTCAGCCATGACACTAATATCTCCAAAAGTGTGTCTCTCACCGATTGCCTTTGTTTCAATAGACTGAAGCCCATGAAGTGTACGTTGTTCGGTTGCCCAAGCAGCCTCCCGTGCTTCTTTGCCAAAGTCCTTTTGTTCGTTGAAGGCCGTCTATTTTTTTTTATTAAAAAAAAAAACTTGTGAAAAACATTTAAAACGCCCTCTAAAATCATGGTACGTCTTTGCGTTCAGTTTTGAAGTCCTTTAATAATGTCAACAAGAGCAAAGAACGGTGAATGTGGAGAAAAATTTGAATTTTCACATATACCCTTTACTTCTTCAACCTATCCACATTTTTAACTTTGATCATCGAATAAAAGATATTGAACTTAATTTGCTCAAAGTTTAAGTTCTTTCACATTGCACATATCCACCACGTTTTATTAGTTTGTTTTTTGAATGAATGACCCATATTTAGTTGGGTGTCAACAAACTTTAGACCTATCATCATCATTGAAGCCTTAAATCCCAAAAAATCGTGTTCTACTAAATGGAAACAAAATAAAATATCACGTTGAATCGTTAACATAGTTTTTCAACGACAGCAATTAAATCAATTCTTTTGTATCACTTGCATACATGTTTCGCGCATTTTCTAACCGGTGAAAACTTTGGACCACCCTTCGAGTTGAGCAAAAAATGTTAAAACTCTTATTTATGAAGATTTAGTTTAATTTGTCGGCTAAGTGAAAAATGTGGAAAAGCTGAAGGTGTTTTCTTTCTTTCCCAATATCTCTTACCTTCTGGTTTAGTATCAGATTCCAGGCTTGACCACTGAGAGCATACCGGACAGCGAATTGATCTTGGCAATCTTAATGGATTTCCATGTTGCCTCAGCAGATAATAGAGTTGCGACCTGCGTAGACAAATAATAGTTATCTTAGAATTTAGAAACAGGGACCCAACTCTAATGAAATTGACAGAAGAAAGAAAGTCCCCTTAAGATAATCAAATGGCAGGATGTGATTAGCTAATATTTTTCAAATTCTTTTGCACCATGAAATAAAACGGAAACTTATCGCAAAATTTAGAATATCGTACCAATTGAGCCATGACAAAGGCAGCCATGAGAAGAGCTCCGGGTCTTTCTGTGAAAGACCAACCCCTAGAGCGTGTTACGAATATCAAGGCTTGGCTGATTATGCTAACTTGGAGGTACACAGCGGATGCAAGCTCTGCATTAAGTTTGTCTGCTACTTTTTTGTTGGTGAGATCGTGCACATGCCTGTTGAAATCTTTGACGTGAAAATGATCCTGATGAGTAGAAGAGAAATTAAAATAAATTAGACAAAGTTTTACTATCAATAAAAGAAATAGTGAAGTATCCATCCCGGGATACTTGATGATCCAACAAGGCACGCTATGTGGTATGACAATAATAGGTAAACATGATTTACAAAGACGACAACTAAAGGTATAAAAAAAAAGAAGTGTATTTCCCTATTTCTTTGCTAAAAAGACTTCAATTAAAGAATAAAATAAATTGATGCAATTAGAGATGCATAACAAGAAACTTTCTCCAGGAAAATATTTGACAGCAATTAGTCATCCTACATGATCTTACAGGTGAGACATAAAAAGCTATATGTAAAATCTAAACACACAGAATTTAAACAACGAAAAGAAAATTGTACCGCAAAAAAACTGGTTTCGTAAGCTGCATAGAAGAAGAGGACAGTCATAAGAGCGAGATAGCAGCCTGTGACAATTCCAGTTGCGAAAATTTCACTGAGCTTCCAACTATCGGGTAGTGGAGAAGGCTTAACCCTGTCTTTGGAGATCGTCATGATAGTCCCTAAAGACAATTTCAAGTCAATTTTAGATCAAATGAAGTAAACAGAGAGTGAAATTCAAACACAGACGCATAAGAAAACAAGATTTAAGGACCCAAAAAAGCTTTACCATCATTGAGTATAGCAATCACAAGAACCATGAATGGTGGAAAGTTGAACCTCCAAATACAAGATAGCAACATAAATCCGAGCTGTCAAAAAATACAGTGTCAGAAATTAAAGCTTTCTTCATTCCTTTCATACACTTTCAAGCTTCACATCTGAAGTAAAATCGGTGAGTGCAAGAAAGAACTTACCACAATACGTATTGTGATTGAGACAGCATAAATCTGGCGAGACAAAGAACATAATTTCAGCAATCATATTTGAAAAATCTTCTAATCTAGAATGCTAAGCAACAAACGGCCCATTTCGTGGGACTTTTGAGGATGAGTTCTCAAAACAAGGTTCCAACATTGGTTCGAAAACCAAAAAGAAAACATGCATATATTTAATACACAAATTAGGATATATGTATATAAATAGAGATGAGGTTGACCATTGTCAAGCACTCAGTTTTTCCCAATTGTCTTGTCTTGTTTTTCCATTTGCATGGTTTCAAAGCGAGGTTCAGATCCCAGGACCTGTGGGTTATGGGCCACTACGCTTCCTGGTTGGCAACTGGCAATTACATGGACGCTTGATCCTCTTCCTGCCAAAAAAACAACCCTCAGTTGTCGTTGGGTTTATACCCTTAAACTTCACTCTGATGGGAAGATTGTTCGTCTTAAGGCACATCTGGTTGCAAAAGGATATACCCAGATTTATGGTTTAGATTACATGGAGATGTTCTCTCCAGTTGCTAAACTCACATCAGTTCGTCATTGGCCTTATCTCACTCTTGGCAATGAATCAACTTGACATTAAAGATGACTTTTTACATGGAACTCGCGAAGAAGAAGTTTATATGGAGCTACCTCCAGGGTTTGTTGCTCTGAGGGAGTGTGGCTTAGCCTGTTGTCTAAAAAAGGCATTATACGGCCTCAAGCAGTCTCCACGTGCATGGTTCAGTAGATTTAGTGAAGTTGTTAAGCAATTTGGTTTACAACGATGTGGGGTTGATCATTATGTCTTCTATCATCATTCTACGGTTGGTAAGATTGTGCTATTGGTATATGTGAATGACATTGTAATTACAAGAGATAACAAAGACAGATTGAAAGGTTGAAACAATTTTTACAACGCCAATTCCACACGACGGATCTTGGTCCACTAAGATATTTTCTCGGCATTGAAGTCGCCGGCTCTTGTTTAGGTATTTCTTTATCGCAGCGAAAATGTCCTAGGACAAGTCATTGGGAAGCAGTTATTTGAATATTAAGATTTCTCAAAGGAGCAATAGGGAGAGGATTGTTATATTAAAATTATGGCAACACCTATGTTGAAGGATATTCAAATGCATATTGGGCAAGTTGTCCATATGATTGAAGGTTAACTACAAGGCACTGTATATTTGTTGGTGGAAATCTTGTCTCGTGGAAAAGTAAGAAGCAAAATGTTGTCGCAAGTTCTAGTGATGAATCCGAGTATAGAGCCATGGCTCATACTTCGTGTGAGTTGATATGGTTGAAGCATATTTTGGAGGAACTTGATTTTCAACGTCCAGTTCTGTGTGATAATCAATCCGCGATTCTTATTGCCTCTAATCCAATATCCCATGAAAGAACCAAACATATTGAAGTTGATTGTCACTTAGTTCAAGAAAAGATTATGAATAATATGATTAGAACAAGACATGTGAAGTCAGAAGATCAATTTGCAGTTTTATTCACAAAGGCATTAGGAGGATCTCGGGTTAAATATCTTTGTAACAAGCTTGGAACATATGGTATATATGCTTCAACTTGAGGGAGAGTGTTAGAATCATGTGACAATGGTAGTATATATTTAATATACAAATTAGGAAATGATATATTATGTATTTATGATTATGGGAATCTTTCAGAATTCCCACATGTCAAATATATGTATATAAATAGAGATGAGGTTGACCATTGTCAAGCACTCAGTTTTTCCCAATTAATTTGTCTTGTTTTTCCATCTATAAGAAGCTTCCGAAAGAATTTCACATGGGTTTCATTTTTCCTTTTATTGAACTAAAGAAACCCCAACTTCATAAAGGTCCTCACAAAATCGACTCTTAGTTTTTCCGAAAACATGAACTCTAAAAGAATCGAACCAAACAGGATTTGCATTATAAAACTCCATATATATTGAAACCAAAATTAGTACTCTCTACTGATGGGCCCTAAACCTTTTTCTTTCTTTGAAAATGCAAGTAAAGTAGAAAAATAACCAACCGTGTAGTTCTTCATTCTTTGGAAGATAGACCGACTAGTTAAAACAGCGCTAATAATAACACTTAATCCAGGCTCGGTCAAAACTATATCAGAAGCACTTCGAGCAGCATCTGTTGCATCAGCCACAGCAATACCAATATCGGCCTTTTTTAGCGCAGGAGCATCATTGACTCCATCACCAGTCATCCCACAAATATGTTTTCTACCTTGCAATATCTTTACGATCTCATATTTGTGCTCTGTAGGTAATCAATCATTAGATTAAGGTTAAAGATGCAATTGGATAAACCAAGTTCGTTACGGTATAATTTTCCCTTGGGAGAAACCAAGTTCGTTAATTCTTACATAAACAATGGAACAAGGTAGAAACAACGACGCCCTTAAAACCAAACTTTTTTTGCATTAAACTGCAAAATGGAACAAAGAAACTAGGTTGTGTTTGGTTTATTCTTTGGTTTCCAAAACTGAAGTTGGCGAAATCATTCCCAAAATTCTTTACATATATGCAAAGAGTTTGTTATCGTTACTGTTGACGTTCAATGGGTACAAAATCGAAATAACATGAAAACAAAGAAATTATCAAAAGCTCAATGTCCAGTTCCCAGATCAGCGAAAAATACTGAAGACAAAACGGACAGGGCCTTAAATTTTGAAAATGCTATAGAAAACACCCAACATTGTTTTCATGCTCTAGATAATTACCAGGAAAGACTCCAGCAAAACCGTCGGCTTTCTCAATGAGCTCGTCAACTGGCAGAGCTGCAATAGACTCGTCCTTGTGGTCACCAAGTAAACACGACGAAGGATACATGTTTGTCCCCATTCCAAGCCTTCTCCCTGTTTCCTTACCAATTGCCAGCTGGTCACCTGAAAAATGCAAAAAGGATAATCCTTGAGTTTCCATCCTTTCTTTTTCTTACTAAACTTTGCCCAAATTGTTCAAAACCGAAAAAAAAAAATCTTGCCTGGTAAAATACAAACATTAGCATCAGCCAAATACCATTGATAGACTGATCGAAAGAATGAACCCATTTTACCACGTGACACCTATTTTAACTCCATATTAGACCGAATATGAGACACAGAAATAGTAGCGGCATGAAAGACATTCTAAAGTTAGAAACAAAATAAATAATAACACGAAATGCTTACCTGTGATCATCTTAACACTCACTCCAAGATCCAGAGCCCTTCGAATCGTTTCAGCACTATCATGGCGAGGTGGATCAAAGAGAGGGAGAAGACCGACGAATTCCCATGGTCCACCAGCATTGTCTTTAGAGCCAGCAGGCACTTCCTGTTAATTTACCCGCACATATGTAAATAAGAAAAATGAAAATCCAACAGCTTTTCAGAAACAAACTAATTAACCGCTCATATGTAAATAAGAAAATTGAAAATCCAACAGCTTTTCAGAAACAAACTAGAAATGGGATATACGTAAATGATAAGAAGCTTGATTACCTGGCTAGAAACTGCAAGGGATCGAAGTCCACGTTGTGCAAAATCATCGATTATTGCGTGTACCTTTTTCTCAATTTCTGATTTGTTCCATGCTAGATTTAGTATCTATCATATAAACGGGAAAAGGGAAGGTCAAGGAATGTCGGGAAATTACGACTGAAAAAAAAAAGATTAATGAGCCAGGACACATGATTAATGAAATGACACAATAGATAAAAACACAATTTCCCCTAGGATTAAAGTCCAAATTTTAATTTTTTAAAGAATAAACTTTCTACCTGCTCCGGTGCACCTTTGCTAACTCTATGCATTTTACCATCTCTGTCTAGGTATGTTAGTGCTGTCCTCTTATCCGTCGGATTAAATGGAAGAAAGTGAACTTCGGTAATTCCAGCCCGTGCCTTATGAAATATACAAAAAAAAAGCCATATATCATCGACATAAGACAAACAAAAAACCATAAGAAAGTATTATAGCATGAGTTTAAAAAACTACTTTTAGAAACTACATAACAGTATGCATACAACTAATCTTACGCCCGCGCGAAATACTTCGTATTGATAAGAAGAGCAAAATATTTTTCACAAAATCATTTTTTAAGTTTATGAATAAGACACAATACCTCTTTAGGGTCACCCAGCATGGAAACAATAGCTGTATCAATAGCATCTTGGTTCTCCAATCTTGAGGCTCTAGCAGCCATCAAAACTACAGTATCCTTGGGAACACCTTGGGCGAAAACCTGCTTCAAAATGTAACACTTAAGAAACTGCACCATTGTTGAGCCCATTTTTCGGCTAGCAAAATAAGTCTTCCTGATAGGAGTTCTCAAAAAATTTTTCATATTTGTTTTTCAAATTTTATAGTCAAAATTTGTTTGCTTGAAAATGAGTTCTGATGATATTAACAAATGAAAGACACAAAACCTAAAATGTCGAGGCCTAACTTGTTTACTTCCCATTTTCCTTAGGAGAATGATTAGACATCTATATTACAATGTTAGCGAAATAAAGGATAGCTTAGAAACAGAAACCGCACCTCAATCAAATTTTTGTCAACTGAAAGTTTGTTGAGAGTCAAAGTGCCGGTTTTATCACTGCAAAGCACATCCATTCCCGCCATTTCCTCAATTGCAGTCATCCTTTTTGTAATAGCTCCCTGTGCAAGAGTAAAAATAAACGCTATCCTAAGGCCAATTTTATTTCTTAGCTTTACAATGTAAATTAAGAATATCGTAAATAAATGAAACTCTCCACAGAGCAAAGGGCTATATATATAACCAACCTGTTGGGATAAACGATGGGAGCCAATAGCCATTGTAACAGAGAGAACTGTTGGCATTGCTATTGGAATACCACCAATGAGTAGAACTAGGAGATCATTCACAGCAACTCGGCCATTTCTATGTTGAGCAATTACAACGATGATTTCAATTATCATTCCAAAAGCAATTGAGCAAATGCAAAAGTTTCCAATTGCAGTCAAAACCTAAACAAGGGAAAAAAACATAATAAAAATAATGCCAAAGTTAGAAAATCTCTTGGACTAGGATACAAATGTCTTAATTACTTTTACATTTAGTTTTAATTAAGGATTGTGTTTCTCACGCAATGTCAGACATTCGATTCTTGATAATGATACCCTAAACGAAAGGAACAATTATTTTTATGGACCTTTTGAAAGTGTCCAACATGCGTGGTATTTTCCACAAGATGAGCTGCCTTCCCAAAGAATGTGTGAACTCCAGTCGCAATAACTACTGCTTTGATTTCACCTTGCTTGCATGTTGAACCCGAGTATACTCCATCACCGGGATTTTTTGTCACGGGAAGTGACTCTCCTGTCAGAGCAGACTGAAAGGAAGAAAAAATAAGAGCTCACTATCAAGACACCATACGCTTTGCTCCACATTCATGCATGTGAATAAATGTTCAGTTTCTTTCAAAATAACAAATAGAGGCAGCATTAACCAAAGAATCGCTAACTCAAGAAGGCAAAGTTTTTTTTTTTTTTTAATTTTAGCTATACTGGAATTAAGCTCTAGTTGGAACTTAAACCAAAATGAATAGGGATCATTCAAAGCAAAGTTCCAAACAAACAGCCCACGAGTTTCTGCTATTACTATGTAAGAGTTGAGATGAGTTGTTCCAGACTTTTTTAAGGCTTATCAACTAAACAGACTCTTTGATTTTTAATTTTGGTTTTTTATTTTATAAATAGCAACCCTTTCATAAAACTGTAGCTTGACTGACTAAGAATGAATATGGTTCGAGTTCTGCTCTTAATAAGTAGTTGTTGAGCAACCCAAAAGTACGTTACCATTTTCAGATACATAAGCAAACAAAACCTAAAATTGACAAAAACTTTAGCTACATAATGCTTAATCATGCATAAGCAAATTTTAACCACTCTTTCATACCCATGTATATTACATCTTTTTACAAGTTAAACAGGACCTGCCTGATCTATTTTTAAAGGATCTCCTTGGAGCAGACGTGCATCGGCTGGAATAATGTCTCCTAGTTTGATACTAATTATGTCTCCAGGTACCAACACGGATGCATCTTCCTCATTCCATTTCCCATCACGTAAAACCTGATGAGATAAATCATTCAACAAGGGAATAACCAACAAAACTAAAGTCAAATGGAATGAAGATAAGAACGAGGAATTATATTAATTATAAATGAAATTAACCTTAGCTTTTGGAGCCAACCGAGCCATAAGGGCGGCGGCGGCATTTCCAGCATTGTTTTCCTCGATGAAACTTATTGTTGAATTGATTAATAGAAGCATCAAAACACCAACAAAATCAGGATAATCCACTTTATGACCCTGAAATAAAAGAAAATATATCACTTCATATTTGCAACACCATATGATAAAACATATTCCTAAATTTGTGTATTTAATTTTGCAGTGTATCGCTATATAATTACATCACCGGGTGGAGCTACAATAGCCATGATTGCTGCCGCTTCCATAACCCAAGACAAAGGATTCCACATAAAACCTAGGAACTTAAGAATTTTGCTTTCCTGTTAAAAAAATAATAATAATATAGATTGATTAGTCAATTTAATAATAGAGTCCATGAAAATAACTGATATTTTAAAAAGGCGATTGGTTGAAATGAACAATTTTTAATAGACGAAAACCATAAAATAACCATCAGTAGGACCTTTTTCTCTTCAAGCTTATTGAATCCAAACACTTCCAAACGCTTTTGTACTTCATCTGTATCGAGACCCTCTTCCGTGCATCTCAAATTTTCGAAAACTTCTTTGATGGGGATATTCTCCTGTGAGAACCATATGATTAGGAGATTATCATTTGACAGAATATTGAACACTTTTGCTTAACATATTAAACCTTTTATCATTTTGGACTAAATTAAAGTGCAACACTCAAACACTATTCTCCGTTTATGGTTCTTAACCAGCTGCTACTAGAAGTGTTATCATAAATACAAAGGATTATAAGTATAAGAGCATGCAATCTCCTATCGAACTATAGTGCATGCTTTGATTCAATATATTGATAAATTTTTACCGGAATTCAGTAATTACGGTTAAGAGACCCGTGGAGACATGCAGGAAAAGCAGAAGGAATAAAGACATTACGATGTCATTGTTGCATGCGTTCAATATAAAAGTTTGGTACAATTAGCTAATAGAATTACCAGATCAACAGTTTCTTTGTTGATAGCTTCAAGGGCAACTGTGTTGTCCACGGCCATTGCAAATGTCCGATTTTAGCCCCAATCCAGCAAAAAAGAAAGAGCTACAAATTGGGAAATAAAAATAAGTATAACTCAAAGCGAATCTGAATTTTTCTATTAAAGCCCCATTTCAATTGGTCATAGGCTTATGTAATACAACTTTGAAAGCAGAAGCATATGAAATCGGAATCTTCTATTGCATTGTGTCAATTTATAGTTTCAACATTTGTTTTTATGGTTTCGAGAGCAAAAGAAAGAGTGTACTTTAGTAAATTGGTTCCAGAAATAGTATTTTTCCCTAGAAGGCACTCTATAAAAAAATTTATACAATCTTATTCTTGTTTATTCCTCAAAACATTTTTGTAGAAAAATAAGAACACGCTTTAACAGGTTCTTACTTATTTGTCACAATTTTTATGTTCTTCAATTTCACTAGTTTGAACTTGAAACAACGAAGCATTGAAATTTAATTATATTTCTATAGGTTTCTAAATTGAAGTGTTCTCAGAATAGTTCTTCAAACATCTTTCGGAAACTAATCTGCTAAATGTGTTTTCCTCCACTGACTCAGTTTCCAAAATCAGAAAATAGTTTTCAGAAACATAACCATGTAAAAAACATCCAATCATTCCAATTTCTAGAAAACCAAGGATGGCAATGAACACCAAAAGTTCCGAAATCACCACAGCCCCAATATAAACACAAACTAGAATCCATGTCTTCAAACATGGAGATATCAGGGCACGCCCACCGGTGGCCCAAAATGTTCCCTAGCCTGAGTTTTAAGGACTAACCCAACGGAATGCTTCCACGATTCCATCCAAACACTGTTTATTAGGGGCTCAGCTACAGTGCTACCTTTGAACTAGGGGCCTACTTTTAATCATGAAGACTCTTTTAAGTTGAACGGGTATGGGCATTCCTATATCTCAGCCTCTATTATGAA
Source organism: Embelia ribes (assembly GCA_001753735.1). Lineage (NCBI taxonomy): Eukaryota > Viridiplantae > Streptophyta > Magnoliopsida > Ericales > Primulaceae > Embelia > Embelia ribes. The sequence goes on from MKEJ01033963.1 coordinate 21,411, forward strand.
GTTTAAGTGACAAGAACTAACATTTATGAGTTGAAAATAGGTAACCTCGTGGAAGTGTGCTCACAAAATCACACTCTATAATGTTCATTAAAAGGTAAACACTATAAAATACTAATATACCCCGCAATGTAACACCAATTAAAACCCTCTTCTTCAAACTTGGACATCATACAAATTCACTATCGCTAACAAAATATACAAAGGGTTTGAAAACAACACCAAGACAAACCTGAATTGTGGGTATGGGATTGCTTGGTTGCAGATTTTAAACTCAAACTTTTTTGCTTTTAGTCTAAAAGGTACATTGCATTTAGCTGCTCAGCTTTTATCAAGTTTTTCGCTAATTTAGACTAAAAAAACTAAGAAACTTTTAACTGGAAATATCCTGTTTTTTACCATAATCAGAAAAGGGCTCATTTTGGCTTATAAGCTGCAAACAAAAGAAACCCCATGTACCATAAACAAAACCCAAATTTTTTTCATATTTTAGAATTGTATTAATTAAAAAGAAAAAGAAAAAATAAAACTTACCCAATTTTTTTTACTTATCCAAATTAGATATGTATCATAAACAAGAACCCACTTCAGCTGAGAAGCTATAGCCAAAAGGGTTCTCAGAGATGACTGAGAGAATGTAAGAGACGTTGCCCATCTCCCAATATATATCAACCTGCCCAAACAGAAATAAAAACAAGAAAATAAAAAAGACAGTTGGGGGAATAAGTTAGACAAAGCAAGGATATGACAGAGAGATAGAAAGAGAGAGAGGGAGAGAGAGACAGAGAGAGACAGAGAGGCATATTGTTGAAAACTCCAAAGACACAGACGCATTTGAACATCCGCCGTCGACACAAGAAATATTTTCGCGCTAAAATAAGGCCAACCGGCCAATTTATAATTTTGGACTATTATCAGGAAAATAAAAAAATATGGTTCTCATTTTGGGATGCATGAAAAAATTTCTTGTATTAATACAAAATTTTATATTTTTTGTAAGATTTATTAACTAACCTTTTAGATTTGTTTACACAAATTTAAAAAATAATTTGTGAAAAAATATGAACTAAAGTACCTCTCATTAATACCCATGCATTGTGAGTAAATAGGTGTCTTTAAAAAATACAAAGTAATTAATGAAAGGGTAATTTAATTAGTTCGTCAAATTTTAGCCTCGAAATTGTAAAAATGTCACTTATTTAAGAATTTTTTTATTTTACTTGAAGGTCACTTAAAAAAGAACAGAGGAAGTATTTATTAAATTGGTTAGAATTCGGATAAAGTACTAATGTTTGTACACCATAATATTCTTGGATGATGTTTACACTTTTAATTAATTAAACCTATTAAAAGGTAAATTAACAATTAGAAGTATAAAGTAAAAATTTCTTGCATATTATGTAGTTAAAAAGGCTTCAATTTAATCATCATGGTATTATATGTAAACTTGTTTCTCACGCCCCATAATTTGATATATCCCGAGTACTAGAAAAACAACCATATGACTTAAACAAAATTTCACCACGATCATCAATTAAACAATTTATTCAATAATAGAAATAGTTCCATAGTGTAAAACAGTATGTCATCTCAAACGACAATAAAGATCAATGTTCAAATAGGCTTTATTATCATGTTTTAGTCTTACAAAATAACTTCAAATCTGTAATTAAAAAAAAAAACCAATCAAAGGCCAACAATTGTCTAGAAATATTAATAAATGATGCAACAACGACTATCAAGTGAACTTCAACTCCATCCTAGCTATGATTTACTTGTCCTCCGGTTCCTGATTCTACTTGGTATTTTATAATAAAACATGATACAAAGCACAACCAAGCAGGTACGAGTTAGAAACATTCCAATTCCAAAGTAAAACAAGAAACGACAACATATAATAATAGCATGTATCAAGTACGCAAGCAGAGAAAGAAAGCAAGCTACGACATGAAAATCCAACTACACGATAGGATAACCAAATCATGCAAACAAACAACATATCCACTCGGAATAATAACGTACTTGTGAGGCTTTACGTATAAAGGCTTATGGATAGCCTTTCCTATTTTGAGTTTCCATGGAACCCAGAGTCATACTAAACTACTTGGAAAGGCACATACTCCCGAGTGATTTAGCATCATATGATAACCACGGAATATACTTACTCCCGAGGCCTACGACAGTCATATCAAACCTTGGAGTAAACATACTCCAAATCCCTACAATAATATCAACAACATCAATGTGATAAATCAATCATTACATTTCATGAAAAAAAATTCACGACGATCTCATCATCTAATCATTAAAATAGTGCAATTTCCATCTCAATTAGGTGACAGTCAATTTCATACAACATGCAAGTTCAAAACAAGTTCATCTACGGTACACCCACATGCGACATCTATACAACAATTCTCGACAAACATGGATTGAAAACAACATTTCTTTGAAATTAAAACTTCAACCGCAATGTACCTTAGTTAGTAGCAAGAACGANNGGTTGATGGGAACATTTTTGGGGGCTAGAGCTTAATTTTGATCAAACAGTACTGACCCTATTCATATTTCTTATAATCTACGCACAGTTCGATGATTGATTTACAATTTTGGATCGACCAAAGTGCACTTGGGTTGATCGAACCTATGGGTATCTGATCCCAATTACTAGAAACCCTCAAGAATAACACAAATTTCTTACTGAATAGGAATATGACTGATTAACATTCACAAAATTTGGTTTTTAATGTTTTTTTTACCATAACCGTTCCAACATCACTAATGTTGTACCAAACTATTGTTCGTAGCATGAAAAGCATAAAAGAAAAAAATGGGACCTTATAATGTTGCATTATATTGAGCCTATTAAAATAAGGTTCTCTTTTGAGTAATTTATCATGCCATGGAAATTAATTTGATCATGAATAGTGTGATTGTATTACCCAAATATTGATCTAACCCACTAGAAGAGTTATTTAAATTAGTCCAGAATTAATTTATTAATAGCAACATAAAAGCTTCATATTATATTGCATTGATCTTATTCTTGTTTACTTGTT
>MKEJ01033965.1:5315-22832 GCA_001753735.1 Embelia ribes
TTTTTTTTTTTGTGTGTGTGTAACGATTTCCCAATTGAAACTTTTGTATAAAATAAAGCTAATAGGGATAATTGTTAAAATTCGATATCGTTATCTATTGAAATTTATGTATGAATGTTATATTGCGTGTAAATCTTACTCAAATAATCATGTATTGAATAATAATTGATATTAACCTACTACTTCTTACGAAATTATATGCTAACGTGAAAGAAAAAAAAAATAAGAAATGAAAAAGACATGGAGATTTGTTGATATGATTACGTTTGAGTCCGTCCAAGCTAGTAGTGTTCCGCTGTATGAAATATGTGAAACTTCCAAAATACCTTCAAAAAAATTCGCCAGTACGAACTGTTATACAGTAAATTTAGACTCTACAATCTCAACAGTATTACGACCAAGTGACTCCTCAAGCCTCTATGCTGTAGATTTCTTCACACTCGAGTAAAAAGTATGCAAGTTTATATTTTAGTGAGACGTCAAATTAAATATTAAAAATAATAGGATATAAATATTTTAAATCCTAAAACAGAGGTTCTAGAAATGTTAATTGATTAATAAGGCTCTTTTATTTTCAGTCCATCAAAATAAAATAAAAAAATTTCGAGAAGGAGCTAATTAAGCAAAGATGAAGTTGAAATGATTGCCCATATAAGTGGCCTTGTGGTCCAAAAAGAATGTACCATCTTTATTGGTTAAACATCTATAATCAATACATTCAACAACATATATTTATGTAGGCATGCCCCATTTCATATTTTTAACGACTAATGGAAATTATTAAATTTTAGAACTTTTAGTGGATAAAAATAAAATTGAACTTTAAGACGTGGTTAGAATGTACCTTCTAAGATCTTTATATATATTTCCTTACAAGATGTTATTTTTATTACAACATTAATATGAAACGCCAAGATAAAAGGAAAACAGGCACTAGAATTATTCTCTCTTAGGTACTACCAAATTTCATGCAATTCAGCAAAAAATAAATTAATCCTATAATTTCCGTAACCACAAAAATAAAATGTCAAAACGTAATTTTCTTGCCTTTTTTTTTTTTTGTCTAAACCACAACTTCTCATATTTTTTGGGCATTGCGAAAAGAGTCAAATGGTACAAAAATCTACAAAGTGGAAGGTCCGAATAAAGTTAACGGGTAGATGAATGTATTGAGGCTTCCTAGATTTTATATTTTATCAATATAATTATAAAAACACGATTATTAAACAATAAAATTAGGAATTAAAATAGTGTGAATGCATCTTTAATCACATGCAGATGACCTTCTCTGAGTTTTCTTTCTCTTCGCCCACAATTAATGGGTCGGTTAGGTGCTGGAGGGGACATATGATTACCGAAATTATGAACGTGATATATTTTAAAATAATTTTAGTATTTTTTTATTTAAAAGAAGGTTTCAAAAATTTAAGGTGGGATCCTGTTTGGAAGCTCCCAATTGTGCTCATATACACATGAAACAATCATTCATGCGTAGCACGGATAAATATATTTTAGTATTATTATTATAGAAAAAGATGACTATTCTATAAAAAATCTAACACAAAACTTGAGGAAAAATTTAAGGAGAAAGTATAAATATTTTTGGATGCAGGGAATACGATTACTAGATATATTTTAATCATCAACCTTTTGTAGAATTTTGTACAATTTTCATTCGAAGATATTTAAATTTGTCTTTATTATAATACAAGTTTATCTATTTTGGGAGGTTAATTAGGGGTGACGCACATGAAAATGTTGTCATTTAGACCTAGCTAGGCTGATATAGTAAAAAAAAAAAATCCAGACTTTTAGTGAAAAATATATATACATATTTATTGACATATATTTATAGGTTGTTCATAGTTTCACTACCGATCCAATGTTGAATAGTTGCTATTTTAGGTTTCTTTTTGTAAATTGTGCATGAATAAAAGTATTTAGTGCCAAAAAAAAAACTTGACTATTGTATTTTGTACTCCTAACCATCACAAATGAATGACACAATTTTTAAATTGAGAAGTATAAGAATAATTAAACTTTTTCATTTTAGTACGTGCAATTATTACAAAATAAAATGTGTTACCATTATTGTTCTTCCTAATTATTAAGAGAGACAAATTCTATAATTTAGTCTAAACCATATGCCAAGTCAAAATACCTTAGTTATTCTTGGATGGATTGAATAATTAATAAAGTAACATTAAATTGCATTCTGATAAAATATTCGAAAATAATTTACACTCCAACTGCTATATTATTTGTGAGTGTTCATCAAACCGGCCAAACCAAACGGAATCACATGTAAACCGAACCAAACTTAGCATATGGTTTGGTTTGGTTGATAAAACACCAAACCAAATATTAGTAGTTTGGTTAGTAGTTTTAAGGATAAATTGAACCATTAAAGCTGAACTGAACTGTCGATACTTAATGTCATAAAATAGTAATATTTATTAACATATATATACAAAACAAAATCAGAACTAATTAGTACTTATTCATCCCCCGTGATACATATGATCTTATCCGGCTTCCATTCACGGCTTTCTTTCGCTTTATTTTTAAATTTAGTTTATATGGTTAATTAAGTCTCTCAATGTTATGATACATTATTTTTAATAATAAATCCTTCATAAATTTGCACCTTACAAATTTTATACATAAGTTGAGTTCATAAATATCATATATTGTTCCATTCACTTCTCTACATTTTAAATTCTTCAACTAAATTTTTTATTGACCTTCAAATTGCCAAACAACCCAAACCTAACCGATAAGTATTGGTTTGATTTTGCTTTCCGATTTTCTTTAAATCGAACCTCTTATTAGTAATTAGTTTAGTTTCTAGTTTTAATCATAAACTATCCGAACCAAACCATGAACACTCTTAATATTATTATGCAAGTTAAACAAATGCATGCAAAAGTTTATGAATGTAGACAATTTGTTTTCTCTTTATGTAGTAACATGGAAACATAAAACAAAAAACACAAAAATACCATTTTTGTTCCAAACCATTCATAAGATAATGTGGCATGCATTTCATATCTGGTCACGAAAAGATAGAATCTAATATATTGCGCATCCACTTTAGTAAAGCCATGTTTGATAAAGCCCTAGTCTGTCTATATATATCAATGTGCAAAATGACAATATAGTGCCAATATAACTTTGTAAAGAATGTTTCGTTTCACAAAATTTTTAAATATTATTTGAATTTCACTGCTGCAGCAATATTAAATTCAGCTGGTATTTTTTAAAAAAGGTGTTATTCTATGTAATTGTTGAGACACTAGTCAGTAAATTCGCTAATTTTTGCCATTTAATAATTGTATGCATTTATAATTGAATTTTTTTTTTCGTTTTTCCAATCAATGCACAACCTAATGGAAATACACGTATTTTTCATATATCTTGTTTAACACACGTATGATTCACGTTTTTAGCCGTTTATTTTTTTAAAACTTCAGAAAAAATATTTAAAAATAATAAATGAAATATTATTAAGAATTATATATTATTAATTTATAAATTATGCCAAATTTTTCTAAACGTATTTTTATAAACAAATCATATTAAATCCATCTGTACCACACGATATATTTTTTTTCCGTCCTATATTTTACTAACTATTCACCTGTGGCAACATACTAAGATTATTTTAATACTTTACTGAAAAAAATTCTAGTGTAGCATGCCAAAAACTCTGAGTATTACCGTGGTTTTTATAAATAGCTTATCACAGGGAATTGCCGACACGAGAACAGAACTTAGTTATTTTTTGGCGAAATGTCTTATCCTTAATTTTGACTCAAAACCTTTAAGTCATTATAGCACCACCGTCGTTTTCTCTAACATATAGTAAATGAAATAAATTAAAATGAATCACTTTTTAGTTTATGCCAAAAATCCGTTTTATAAATAATGTCCTTGTTTCTTTTTATGAAATGTTTTTGTATTATGAACCGGAAAGCCACTTAATATAACAATATTATTGGCATTAAACATGCTCACAAACTCATAATTCCTCTAGTTAAAAACATTGTCAACATAGATGGAAATTTTACAGAAAAAAATAATTCACATTCTATGTTAATAAATCCTTTACTCTAAATTGGTTGGCAAGGAAAATATTATTTTTTCTTGTATATATGACTAATAAACTTTCAATAAATATCAGTTATCAGCATCACCATTATAACCTTTTTAGGGCATGGTGGTGACTTAGAGACAGGTCACATCCCCAAGAGAAGGAAACACATTTAACCCTAGCTGTGCCCTTGCCTAGTCAACATCCTTCAACCCCATTCTAAATTGTTTTTATCTAACCTAACTATATACATATATATACACATACATGCACATGCCCAATCTCATACCCTCCCATCCACAACTTTTCAATGAGGAATGTTCAAATGGATACGTACTAAAACAGATATATATTACTTTTTAGTAATGCATGCATGATGTGCCAAAAAATTTGAAAAGGAAAAAAAATAAATAATGATGGAAAAAAATAAAATTACACTTTTCCCAAGTCCCAATAAATGTTTGACTTAAAAGTTTAAATACAGTATCACTCCTCATTTTTGTGCCTATTTATCCATTTTTTGGAAAGATTGAAGAAAAATCATAACATTTTAACAAAAATATTTTATATATGGTTATGGAATTTATTTTTAAGAATTAAAAACTGTAGAATGGGAGCATTTAAAGGGTATAATGGCAGTTTTAGGGACCATTTACGTCATTCAAGCTGACTTTCACTTTATCACCAAAAACATTGGAAAAAGTGTGATGAACATATAAATTAATCTAATGGGAGACAGTGTAAGTTTAGAATGTTAGGGAATATTTTGAACTTGTCAAAAACGTCATGGGAGTAAAGTGTAATTTTTCCAAATTACTAGCGGCATTTTTGTGGTGTTGTTGCTAGTGACATTTTTCTTTTTGTGGGTGAGTTGATATTGACATTTTAGTAAAATTAACATACGTTGACATGATTTGCACATAAATTTAAAATAAATGAAAATTACAAAAATATTATATATATTAATATAAAAATTAAAATTATAAAATTATTTTGGATATTTTTTATTAAATGAATTATAATACCAACATAAATACATAACAGTAAAATAAATCACCTTTTATATTTTTACTCAAATTATATTATGTATATAGAAGACATCATCGCTTTCCTATTTTCAATTATAAATGAAAATTCTTTATCTTAGATATATACTATAAGGCAAAATTTATTGTAAACAAAATTTAAATGTTTAATAAGAATATACATGAATCAAATATCTTGTGTATTGACATAAATTATATTAAGTTCAAAGAATCAATTAAGGTTGTTTGATGTGTGTCCTTTTAACCGAGTTGGATCATTACAACACTTTGTTTTTATTTGAAGATATGATAACAATTAATTTAGATAAATTAACCACAGGAAGATAGAATGAGATTGCTATGTACTTATTTTCTTGAATAATATGAATTGTCTTGATAGTTGATATTGGCTATATAAATGTATAAAAAATAATTAGTTGAGATTGTGATCAAGTTATCTTAGAACTAAGATTAGATTTATAAGTTTTGTATTTGTGAAATATCTTTAATCCTTTGTGCAACTGTATAAATCAATTGAGACTCTCCCAATTATATAGGCGTGTATCTTTACAAAAAACTGAGAGTTGTATTATATATAGTTAACGTGTCTCAAACATATATTGAAGATAATATATAGTGGGGGAGAGTATTAAATAAGTATTGAATCTGCTTCGTATGTTCCGTATTGTTATAATCTATTTAAATCCATCTTTTGTTAATTTGATAATCAACTTAAATCTCTAAACATATAGTATCATCTCTTATAATAAAATATATGCAAGTTAAGATTAATTAAATTACAATTTTAAGTATGATGTTTTCTGCTATAAATTGACAAGGTGAAGGACATTCTTGTAAGGAAAAGTGGATGAAACACTTTGAGCAGTTTGTAGAGTAGTTAGATATACATTTTGTATCCATCTCCTGGAGTAACAAACTCTACTCTACACTGCCGGTGGAGGAAAACTTCACTGCAAAAATAGTCTTGTCAAACAAGCCCCGTGTCTTCTGTTAAATTGGGGTCCAATCAGAGGTTTAATGTATTTATTTAATTTGCAGCAAGAAAACTATGGTGTTTAGTACTAGGGGAGGGTCTCGAGTCCGGCTGACCTTTTTAACTTGCTTAAACTCAAGTTCACTGAAAATTCTTCGAGACATACTTCAACCAAGCTCGAGATTGAGTCTAAAACATGAGCCTAAGATTGGCAAATTAGAAAATTGCAGAGCACAAGTCGAGTTTCGTGCTAATTGGTTTTGAAAAGAAATGATGTATACTGATTCCACTCATCATTTTATGATAAAAGAAAGTGAATTGGGTAAAAGTACTAAATCACCGTGCATAATTATGCCATATGGTGATTAGAATATCTAAAATCCCAATGCAATGAGAAAATTTCAATCGCAAAGACGCAAAATTAAGTAGCTGCAGACCTAAATTTGAGAATCAATATATTAAAGTCCTTGTACTTCCCCTTTTGGCCTACAGGACTGACAGTAAGGGGCTTGGTGCCTTAGGGGTGGCTAAAAGGCCTACTAGCAGGGAGGAGCGGGGCCCTTTATATAAAACAATTTAATTCAGTCAATTCCTGATGTGGATAATATTTCAACACAATAGAACAATGGAAAGAGTAAAATATATAATCAAATTTCAGGTAAATCTTTGATTCTTTGTTTTATTGACCCTTATTTTTATTTCTTAAAGTACTGTAGATACTTTTTATTCTAATTATGCATTTATTAGCTAAATTTATAGGTGGATTGCTCATTGACATTTATTGTATTATTATTTGGTGCATCATTTTCTAAATGCCTACGTGTAGCGAAAATCCTCCTGCTTTGGCATATGGAGGTTTAGTATTCTACAGTGTTGCTTCATAAAACTTGATGCTGATTAGATTAATTTGAAATCTAGTGTCAAATATAATATAAAGTGGTAAATAAAAATCATTACTACCTTTTCCAGAATTTTTTTAAACTTCTTGTAGGCGTATCTGTCTTGAGCTGTATTCGTCAGTATGAACCTTGTTACTAATGCTTTTGACTCTGAAGCCTAATTTACTTTTAAATCTGGTAATATATTGGGTAAGATAGGGCTACTAGGTCCAGTCTATTTGGGATTGCTTATTTTAAATATTGTAGAAAACTTTTTCACTGAGGAAATTCTCCTCATGTGTATGGAGTGGTTTCCCCTTGCTAAATTCATAATTTTTTCCGTACATCTTAACTTGTCAAAATGAAAAAGAAACAAATGGTGCTTTTGTTCATTAGTTATTGTCTAGTTAGAAATACAGATTGCAGCTATAAACGTGCTCTTCAAGTGTGTAATTTCTCTCCTTTCCTTATTTTACAAGATCTCCAGTTTTGTTTGACATTGTAAATGACAATGGATACTCTGGATGTTACAGGAAAAGAAATCTGCTCTGCATCTCTGTCCTGAGGTAGCAAAAAATGGAGATATTAACTCATGCCCTTACAAAGATAAATGTCGCTTCAGCCATGATGTAGAAGCTTTTAAGGCTCAGGTAATTATAGACTGATATTACCAACTATTCTTTTTATATCATCAAATTCCAAGAGGAAACTTGTCGTTTTAATTACAGAAACTGGAAGATCTTGAAGGAGAGTGTCCTTTCCTAAGCAATGAAGGGCCATGTCCTTATGGTTTGTCATGTAGATTTTCGGGTACACATAAAGGTGGTGTGTCTGCTGAAGTTTCAAGTGGTCGGAAGAATGGATCTGAAATGAATGGATTGAGTAAAGATGTACAGAAGTTGCTGTGGAAAAATAAGATGAAGTTTGGAAAGGCAGATGCCCAACTAAAACTTCTTGGCCTTATGGTATGAGTAGTGGTACTGTGTGAGAATTTTTACTTCTAATTCTCTACTTTGCCTCTTTTTTCTGGTTACACTTGATATGTCGGTTGTATTTTCGAATCAACCCAATTATATGCATTAAGTTTAGATACCACACTTTTGACTTGTTTTGAGGGTGAGGCTTGTAAGTTGGATTAGTTTCTTACATAAGTTTCTAAGCTTTATGGAAATGCATCAATAGTTTTTCTTAATGTACATTATCTTTTCCTTTTTCAAACTGATTGCAAAAAGCAAATGGATAGGAGAGACAGAGAGAGATTGGGATGAATATAACCTGTGATCCATTATAAATCTTACCTCAGATGTGGCAAATCAATTCAAGTTACTCTCTTAAGGGTGAGAGAGGAAACCAAATCATTTATTTTCCATTTAGAGACCCGGAGTGGCTTAAAATTGTGATTACATATTTGCTTGGTAAATAAGTTACAGAATCCCATAATATGTAGTCATGCTCTTCTTTTGGATATCCTTGGTTGTTTCATGCTAGTTCTTGTGCTTTGTTGTGGTATTATATTCAGATTCTGCTGTGTTTCTTCTCTCCGATCCAATTTCGTTAATCACTTGTTTAATTATTCTAATTCCAGGCGCCAAAAGCCAAAATGTTGCAAGAAAAGGAGGAAGGTGATCATACTACTCAAAATGAGTCAGTCCCTGCTAAAAATGGTTCCCATGAGGTTGCCGATGATGTTAATAATCAAAGCAATCCTTTTCCTGAAATGCTGGAGGAAAATGATAATACCTCTTGCAATGTTGCACCCGATGTCCCTAGACCACCAAAGAAGGCAAAATCTTCACCTGATGAAAACTCCTGTCACACAGAAATAGATAATGGTACATTTTGTCTAAATTAAGTTTGACGGTGTATCTATTATAGTATGGTAAGATACTGAACCTTGCTTTTGTAATGTTGAACAGGCGTTTGTGTCGTGGAGGAAAATCTTGAGAAAAGCTGCCCTCAGGAAGAATCAGAATTGACAGCTGATAGTACCTCTACCATTGAAACAGATAGAAGCCTGAAATTGCATTCACGGGAGAAGAAGCTTATTGATTTCAGAGACAAGCTCTATCTTGCACCCTTGACAACAGTTGGAAATCTTCCATTCCGCAGGGTTTGCAAGGTGTTAGGAGCTGATGTAACGTGTGGTGAGATGGCAATGTGCACAAATCTCTTGCAGGTTTTTGAACTGTTTCTCAACCAATTTTTTTGTTTAAAACTAGGTGCAGCTTCATATTTCTTCATGATACTTTGTTGTTATGATGCATTAGTCTGGGCTTTTCCTTGACTCTATATTTTGCATACACTAATGTGAATTAATTGTTTACTTTGATTCTGTTGTTCTTTGAACCCTCTTTTTATTATGTGATGGCTATTTCATGGTTTTTATAATTCTGTTTGAAGAACACGCCATTAGTTGTCAACCTTTGCAATTCTGGATAATTACTTATTATATTACAACATGAATAAACATGAGCATTAGCATTTATTGTGGTTATTTAGTTTCTCAGTCATCCATATGATAAATGTCACTACACTACATCCTTGTTATTTTATATTCCATCATATTCTTCTTTTTTCTCCCTGCAATGCTTACTATCTTCAATTTTGTCAAACTTAACCATGAGGTGGACACGTGGTCAGGGTCAAGCTTCAGAGTGGGCACTGCTGCGACGCCATTCATCCGAGGATTTATTCGGGGTTCAGATATGTGGTGCATATCCCGACACAGTTACACGAACAGTCGAACTGATAGACCAAGAATGCACAGTGGACTTTATTGATATCAATATGGGGTGCCCTATTGATATTGTTGTTAACAAAGGTGCTGGATCAGCTCTTCTTACCAAACCGATGAGGATGAAAGGAGTTATACAAGCAGCCTCTGCTACAGTGGACACACCTATTACTGTCAAGGTACTAAATGATTATGGATGTGAAATATATTTGTGTCCTATGCTTTGCAGGTGAGTAGGTGTGTAAGTTTAAGAGACGATTAATATCTTGAATATTTCCAGGATAGAAATGTGGATTCTTTATTGCTGATATTATGTAATTGAAGACATTTATAATGGAGTACCAAATTGTGAATACTCATACCTCCCAAGTTCTATGTAAAACATACCAGTAAGAAGATTTTTCTCCCAGTGCCCAAAAAAACTTCTAGGATCCATTATATAAATTACAGACCTGGTATGAGCTTTTACAATTTCTTTGACAACTTCCATGCTTATTTTTGATCATTTTGTCATCGAATACCTGTGCGTATCAGTTAAAGAGAATTTCTTGAAGTGCTAAAAAATTGTGAAAGTTATCAAAGATATTGCAATGTTTTTTAGTAATCATACCAGTTCTGTATTATAGTTAGACTCCTTTCTGTGATAAAACATGCTCCCATCTCTGAATTCTTTTTAATGTTGATATTCTAGGTAAGAACAGGATATTTGGAGGGAAGAAATCGCATTGATTCCTTAATCGAAGATATTGGAAAGTGGGGAGCTAATGCAGTGACAATACACGGGCGATCTCGTCAGCAACGTTATAGCAGACTTGCTGATTGGGAATATATCTATCAGTGCACGAGAAAGGCCCCTGATAGTCTGCAAGTCTTGGGCAATGGAGATGTTTTCTCGTATGTAGACTGGAACACCCATAAATCTGATTGTCCAGAGATTTCGACATGTATGATAGCTAGAGGAGCACTAATTAAGGTTTGAATTCGTAGCTTTAAGTTGCCATATCTTTTCCCTTTTCCCTTTTTCTTGTGATGTTTATTTACTCTTATCCATAAATAATGTTTGTGTATATATTTGAAGTAAGATACTTTTGAAGGTTACAAATTCTTGAAAAAGGAACATCATTTGCTCTTTTCAGCCTTGGTTATTTACGGAAATCAAGGAACAAAGGCACTGGGACATTAGTTCTGGGGAACGGTTGAACATTCTGAAGGATTATGTTAGATTTGGACTGGAACATTGGGGTTCTGATTCTAAAGGTTTGTTATATTTACTTTCCGCTTCATCATTTAAGTTTATGATTATCATCATGTATTTTTGGATGACGCCAAAACTAGTTTCTCCCTGCTCCTGAGAAAGGAGTTGTTGTGGTTCTCATCTAAGTGATTGTATTTGCTTACCGAGTTAAAGTGAGGCAAATAAATTCACAGTATTTTTGGGTAACTTGTATCACTTGCTTAGGTTTCATTAGTGCCTCAAAATGTCATTTAATTTCTCATCTTTATAGTGAAGTTAAAAATACTACACGCTTCGTTGGGAACATTAGATCATGACTATGCACTTCTAACGACCATGCAATTATATTATTCGAGCTAATGGTTTAATGCATCAAGTTCCCTAAGCCTTATGTATTAGGAAATGTAATGGCCCACTATAAATACCTTTAGCTGCTAAAACATTATGAAGGTTAACCAATAAGGAAAAATGAAGAGAGAGTGGTGGGTGGGTTGAAGGATCAATTTTCATCTGAATGACAAAAAGTGACGAGTTCAAGTTTGATGGTGTGTGGTGATGTCGTGCTTTCTCTTAACTTTCCATATGTATGCCGTATTGGATGGATACAAGCCTTTGATTTGGTTGTCTGTTTTATTAGGCTGATCTATGGAAGTTCAGGAAGACAATCCCAAACAAGTATAGCAATCAATTGCCAGATTAACCTTAACAGGGTCATCCAAACTTGATGATAGGACGACGAGAACAGTAATGGACATATATGATGTAAAGGCTTATAGTATCATTTTTAAGATTTGTTTTACCATTTAATTTGGGATATTTTTCACTGCAATTTGTGAGGAACTATTTTATTCCAAATCAATACCTGTCGAGGTTAGCTTAGCGAAAGCGCCGAAATGATTTCAAGAGTATAGGGTTGGGGCATGAGTGAGAAGCCTTATTGCTCATTTTGATTGACTTGTTTTCCCTAAACTAAAGAAGGAAAAGTAATAAGCCCTTTTCTTTAATTGTAAATTGGTGTGAACGAGGGATGTGTTATACTAACACGCGTTTTCTTTCCATTTGCTTTGCTTATTCAATCTGTAATGATATACAAGCTGAGAATACTGTTTAAAATTATTAAAGGTGCTTCCTTATATAGAACATCTATTGGGTAGCAGTATCTATATGTATTCTGGACTTGATAAGATATCATTATATTTGCATGTGATTTGCAGGCGTGGAGACAACTAGGCACTTCTTGTTGGAATGGCTTAGTTACACATACCGTTATGTCCCTGTTGGCCTTTTAGATGTTGTTCCTCAACGACTAAATTGGCGCCCACCATCTTACTTTGGTCGTGATGATCTTGAGACACTGATGGCTTCTGATTCTGCCGCTGACTGGGTATGCAGATTTTCCAGTATTCTATTTCTTTAATTCGTTTCAAGTAATGTATCTGATGATGCTTTGGAAATCCAGCTCTGCTTTTTGTAAAGGAAATATGTAAAGGAAGTAGGAAATGCTCTAAGGCATTTTGAATTTGTTAACGTTTTGTAAAAAAAATTATTCTAAAATACCCTTGTTAGAGATTGGCAAAAAGTCGTTTTGCTTGTTCCTTATGTACGGAGATCAGAATGACATTTGTAAGGAGATTCGAAAGTTTAAACTAAAGCTTCTAAATTGAAAGCGACTCTTTCCTCTAGTTCCCATATGAACCGAAAGGAAAACATGAAGTGATAATGATCGGACAAGTTGATAAAATCCCAACCTGCGCTCTCTTTTTTACGTCATCCATTCTCCTAATTTTTACCTTTTCTTTTCTTGTGAAATCTGCCTCGAAATTTTGGATTTCGTCCACTTGTATTTACTTGCTACATTTCTTAATGCAGATTAGGATATCTGAGATGTTACTTGGCAAGGTTCCTGCTAGTTTTACATTTTCGCCAAAGCACAAGTCAAATGCATATGACAGAGCCGAAAATGGGTGATTGTATTCATTTGATATTCTCTTGGCTAAAAACTACTTTTCACTTATCAGTTTCTAAATTGATTTCTATGCTCTCGGCTTGACTTGAGTGAGCAATTTTTTACACTGGGGTGGGGTCGAAGCCAGGCGACACCTATAAAGTTGTGGAGACTATTTAATTCGTTTTTAACTTTATTGTTGTCATTATTTTTGGACTTCAGGATTTCACTTTTTTTTTTTCCATCACAGGCACAAGTAATTAAACTAATGCTGAAAAAATTGTGTTCAAAATGAAATGACTGCTGATATTTGTGCTTCAAGACCATATATTATGACGGGAGTCAATTTGGAATTATTGTAGCTTTATCGCGTGTGTAATTACTTTACTGCTTTCAACTTGCTTGTCGATATGTTGCTGAAATTCTTAAATCGACAATTATTACATTTGGATGCATGCTTTTGCTGGTAATAAGTTGATGGTCAATGGAAAAACTTTTTGCTCAAAAGCAGGTTTGTAACAAGAGAAAATGCTCAAACTTTTAATCTAATAATATATATATGAACGAAGCAAGACAGCAATTTACCAAAACTAATGCAGTTTTCGCCTCTCTTTTTCCTCTTTCCCCTTTAGACTTTCCGAATGCACCCTTAAAAATCGATGAAATACCCATACCGCAGAGAACGTCTCGATTCAAATGCCTGACATTTTCCTGTCCGCTTACCCAATATACAAACTGAAAGTATTTTGGGGAAAAAAAAATTAGTCGCAAAAGAATTAGTAATATCTTAGTGTAACCTTTCGATATAAACTTCCCCCGGCTATAAAAATTATTGAAATTTTATTTGACCAATTTCCGAGAAATAGCAAGAGTTGCATCATCAACTACTGCCCTCCCTTCTCACATAGCTTTAGCCCAAATCCCAAATTCTATTCTTTTTACTCGATCACGGGGACTTTACCAACCTGGAGGAAAAAGGAAAACCGAAAACCCTCAAACCATGAACAAGAAATCGTAAGAGAAGAATCCAATGCACAGAGATCGCATACTAAACCTATGACTTTCTAAAATTCTGCGTGTTATACCAAATAAGGATATGAAAATTGTGAAGCCAACAATTTAGAGAGCACATAAAAAAACGTGTATTTAGATAATAGATAGATAGATAGAAGATAATGAGCTGCAAACAAAACAAACCCTACGTAATTCCAAAACACGAATAAACCTAATAAAGCAAGCCATTAAGCTAAAGCGATGCAGGAAAGAAAAAAATGACGAGAATACAGCGAAAACACTGTTTCTTCTCCGTGTCTTCTATCGGAGCCATATCTTTTGAAATTTGTGTTTCTTGCACGGTTAAAAGCAATCCCCAATTGATGGATTTGAAGTCAACCCATCATCCACAAAAGCCCCGCCCTCTTCACTTTATTCCCATAATGAGTAATTAAATCAACAGTGATGAAACAAAAAATTGCATGTAACTAGAGAAACTAGCACATCTACAACAAGAATATGAAATATGCAATGATACATGCGGTTTCTTAAGCACATCCAAAACAAATATGTATTAAGATCATAAATATACCGGAAGCGACAAAATAAGCCTTCAACTGCCTATATTTAATACCAAAACGAAGGGAAACTAAGTAGCAATTAAGGTAAGGCTTCGCAAACTCAGAAAAAAAGGAGAAAAAAAAAGACAAAACTAATGCATCTCCATCACACCACTCGATTCTCTACTTTCTTCCTAGACTTTTTGCATTCCTCGCACCCAACCCCCATCAATGGATCCGATGCTCCCAGCCAACCCATCGTCCACAAAATCCCCAATCCTCTTCACTTTCATCCCATCAGGTTCAACTGGATACTTCCCAGTAAAACAAGCATAGCAAAAATTAGGAGAATCACCTCCCAACATGTTCTTCAGCCTATCCATGGGCAAAAAGGACAGCGAATCAGCCCCAATATAGTCCCTAATCTCCTCCACGCTCATCTGGTTGGATATCAACTCCTCTGCGCTAGGCGTATCCACACCGTAATAACAAGAGGATATAATAGGTGGGCTTGCGATCCTCATATGAACCTCCTTAGCCCCTGACTCTTTAATCAACCTCACGATTTTCTTAGAAGTTGTTCCTCTCACGATGGAATCATCAACAACTACAACCCTTTTCCCTTCTAACACAGCTTTCACAGGAGCAAGCTTGAGTTTAACACCAAAATCCCTAATCTTTTGTGTAGGCTCGATAAAAGTTCTACCAACGTAGTGGGACCTTATTAACCCTTGTTGAAAAGGTACCCCAGCCTTGCCAGCATAACCAATAGCAGCCACGACACCAGAATCAGGTACAGCTATCACAATGTCACATTCAACAGGGGCCTCGGCAGCTAAAATTTCCCCAAATTTAAGCCTCGATTCGTAAACAGATCTCCCAAAAACAACTGAATTAGGCAAAGAAAAGTAAATATGCTCGAAAATGCAAGATTTGGGCTCCTGGTGAGGCATCAAGCATAGTGTTTGTATCCCATCTTTATCAACCACTATGACCTCACCAGGGTTTACTTCTCTCTCATACGTGGCCTCAATTAGGTCCAAAGCACAAGTTTCAGAGGCAAAAACGATTGACCCATTACTTCTTCTACCCATAACTAATGGTCTAAACCCATGCGGGTCCCTAACAGCCACTAATTTATCTTCAGTTAAGAACAACATTGAGTAAGCACCTTTGATCTTTTCACAAGCTTCAACAATTCTTAAAAGGAAAGGTCTTGCCTTTGATGTGGCGATGAGGTGGAGCACCACTTCCGTGTCAGAGCTTGTGTTGAAAATAGAGCCGCTTTCTTCGAGCTCGGCACGGAGGGACTGGTAATTTACCAAGTTTCCATTATGGGCGACTCCAACAGAGCCAAATCGGTAGCTAGCAACAAAAGGCTGGACATTTTTGAGCATGGAAGCACCGGCAGTGGAATACCTGTTATTAGAATATTTTTTACATAAGAATCCAAAAACTTGACCACATCCATCTATTTATTTTTCATTAGATTCCAAGAGTTTTGTTTCTACTAACCTATATTTCTATATACCTTACATATTTATTCCTATATCTAACACATTCTATTTCTGTCCTATTACCAGAGAGGCGGCCACAATCAGTTCACACAACTTTTTGGCAGTAGTTATTTTCACCAACTTTACTTTAAATTAATCTAACCCTTTGTATTGAGGGGACTTCTTTCAAATTTACCAAACACATCTGAAATGCTTAAAACATCCTTTCTCATTTTATTTTAAAATCTCTCTCCAAAAACCATTTCGCATATAAAATAGAAATGAAAAAGACCAGACTTTCTAAAAATTTATTTATACACATCACAAATATTAATATACAAAAATAATAAATTCTAAAAAAAACATTTTCCCAATATATGAGAGTATTTGTTTTATTTTGGTGGGAAAAAAATATTTTTTTAATAGAGAAATTGTAAATAGCAACTTTCTCAACAAAAAAATTTACCGTTGCATTTCTAGAAACATTTCTAAAAATAGAAACACACTGATGTTAGAGATTTCTCTTCTCAGTTTCTCATTTTAGAAATTAAAGAGGGGAGAAGTGAGGTTTAGAAAGACGGGTGTGAATGCCCTTATAAGTGCTGATGAAAAATGATTTACCGAATAAAAAAATTACATTTTTGCAGTGCAACCCATGGAGCTTAATATTCTGACCTGAAACAAGTATGCTTTTCTTACATTTAAGAGTGCATATAACATACTTATTATAATTACTACTGAAAGGTACTAAATTTTTCACATTAACCAAAAAACATGTTTCTCTAATTGCTACAAGATGCAACCCATGGACCCCAATATACAAGCATACGGCTTGTTTGGTTGCAGCTTTTAAGCCAAAACCTTTCTCCTTTACGCTTAAAGCCAGACAACATAAGCTGTGACGTTCTGCTTTTGACTAAAAAAGCTAACATATTTACTTAACATAACTAACATATTTACTTAAAATTTGCAAATTAACAAGTTGCGCTTTTTTGTTTTTGCCTAAAAAAGCTAGAAGCTTAAAGCTTAATGCTTGATAAAGAGTAAAAAAAAATTTAGTCAAACAATAACTAGCTTATTTACTTCAAAGTTGCAATTTAACAAGTTGCGCTTCTTCGCCTTTGCCTAAAAAAGCTATTAAGCTTAAAGCTTGATACATACAATTTCTTTTTAGTTGAACAATAACTAAGTTATTTACTTAAAAGCTGCAATTTAACAAACCCTAGATCAATAGTGAGTGAGGGAATAACCTACCTATTGTGGCCAATGGCCATGTCACCGGGCAATTGGTCGAGCTTGGACTGATTGAACACCTCCGATACGAGCCCGACCCCCGTTACCGACCGGTGCACCCGCTCGTTCACCGTCACAATCCCCGCCCCCTCCTGCCCCCTGTGCTGGAGCGCGTGCAGCGCCAGGTAGCACAAACGCGCCGCCTCCGGGTCCCCGTAAATCCCCACCACCCCACACTCCTCCCTCACCTTCTCCTCGTCGCCGGAAACCAAGTCCACGTGGGCGGACTCGCCGGATTTGACGGCGGAGATTGCGCCGGGTTTGGCGGCGGA
>MKEJ01033966.1:0-30507 GCA_001753735.1 Embelia ribes
AGCTGATACGGAAACCACATATTTCAAAAAAAAAAAAAAATCTAGAAAGAGACAGATTTGAACAAACATACCCACTGCAGGAGAAGGAGAGGAAGACCTGGCGGCCCCCATATGGCCAAATAAACTCTTTATGAACCACATTCTTATTAACCTAATTGCCCATTAAGCCCTAATTGATTACACCTGAAAATGGGTATACAGGAATTTGGGGAAAATTGCCAAAATTGGCAAGATGTTATACAGGAGATAAATATATTCTCTGAAGATCCGTTGGCTACATATATATGAATTTATATGTGTTGTGCGCGCGCGCATGTACTGTATACCATAGGTATATATTTGTTTTGTATACAAGCGTAGAGAGAGATTGAGAGAGAAATTTTGTCTTTATATGATTTGCATAGTTTGCAACTCCAAGTCCGAGTAGATGCTGATTTAACTTTTGAGAAGTTAGAATTATGATAAATCATTTTCACACACAAACAGAGACAAAAAAATAATAATGATAATAATAATAATTATTATGCATATATATTTACTTTCATATACTGTTAATTTACTATTATTGAGAAATCGTTAACTTGAACTTAACCATAAGTAATGCTCGTGAAGATTGTTTTGATTTGTTAACTTCATATGACAACAATTTGGAAGATTGATGCAAAGGGGAAGTCAGTGTACTTATAATCGCAACAATTGAGATCTTTATTTGTTTTTTAACTTACTATTGCAACTTTGAGTATAGAGTATTTAAAAATGCATGTTTAGGGTCGTTAGTGAATAGATAAGATCAAATATGTGTTTGTTATAGTGGCACTCAATGACAACGCACCCATTGATTCTGTTACATAAGATCATTGCAATTTATATTGGCAACATGACAAGGTATTAGTTTTCCCATTTCAAAAACTTCAAATTGAACACTTGCAGTGTTAATTTCAATTGGCAAGCAATAATTTAATCACTTGTCAAATTCTTTTAAGAATCGAAATTTTATACTTACAAGGATATAAAAACTTTCTACATGCACAATTTCTCAATTCAAAAGCGTCTTTGCCTAACTTGAGAGCTAATGTGCGCAAAACGTAAGTTAAACAGCTAATGTAGCCATCTAAAAGTGTATTGAAAAGGATCAAAGCATTCCAAAATGTTTTTTGAATTGTTTTACCATATCAGTTATTTAAGCCATTTTCTTTCAGACTCCAAAAGCAGAGTAAGAATTAAAACTAATGCAGAAAATAAAACCGACCAACTGAAAACTACTTTTGACCTCTACGTTGTGATATTAAGTGTAGTAATCCAAAATAAAAAGTGATTTTCAATATTTTTGAAAATAAGAGACAAAACATTTTAAATGACTCGTAGTCCCAAAATGTATCCACATGTTAACACAAACATTGAGAGGTTATGACCAACTACCAAAAATTAAAAACAATCTTCAAGAACGCTGGATAAGGAATGTTTTTTTTTTTTTGTTTGGAATGCAAAAAAAGAGTCATGGAAAAGAAAAGGCGAAAAGGTTTATTAAAAGTAAAATACAACCCAAAATTGTTGCTCCTAAAAGCCCCGGCAAAATTTTTCTCAACTTATCAAAAACAAAATCGAAAAGAGTATGGATTGAGAAAAAGGAAAAAGAGAGGAAAAAAAAGTTCGAGCAAGCTAATTCTGTTTTTCTCCATAATCATGAAGTCGCTGCTAACTTTTAGCGTTTATCGCTTTCCTGCAGCCTTTCTGACAGGTGGCCTGTTGTCCTCATCATCGGACTGGATGTCACCGTACTCCCACATTCCCAGCCTCTTAGTTTTAGCTTCATCCTGTTGCTTTTCCAACTCCTCGATAGCAACTTGTCTATCCCTAGGCTGAAACCCTCTCCTTTTCTCCATCCTAGCAAGCCCTTCCTGACGATTTTACCCAAGTTGCGTTAAGTCAAAGATAACAAAATAATCCTTAATATGAGTAATAAATATGTCCCATGATACAATACTTTAACAGGACCAGATGCTATATTACATGGAATCTTCAAAAATTAGTTCAAAAGGTAGAATTGGCACTTGGCATGATTCTGTTTTCCCTCCGATAATGAACAAAGCTTTGTTTATGTGTCGAATATTTAACGAAGCAATTTTCGTTTGTGAAAATTAAAGAGTACTCGAGTGTCTTACTAGTGTCTAGGTGATGAATAAGTTAAATGCGAGAAAACATAAACAGAAGGAAGCCGAGAAAAAGGTACAAAATTTAAGAAAAATTGGCAGCTACTATTGCTTCAATAGAGCACAATAAATCTATGCGACGAGAAATTATGTACAGCAACTGGACAGATAGAAATTGCTTCAACAGAGCACAACAAATCTATACAACGAGAAATTATGTACAGCAACTGGACAGAGAGAGAAGCTCAAAAGTTCAAGGTAAAGAGATGAGCACGAAAGTTCAAGGTAAAGAGATGATAATACAAACCTTAAGAAGAGCAGCATTGACACTAGAGTCAGAAGAAGTATCAGTAAGAGTGACCGCAAAGATAGGCCCAGTTCCTTGTCCTTTCACTTTTCCACCAGAAGTATCCTTTTCCTCGACGATGGCCCTGAATTCTTTTGGACCATTAAGCGTGAGCTCGCTCAAATAGAAAGCTGCTTCTTGCCCATAATCCTCCTCCAAGCTTGGAACCTTTATGTACACAAGGCTGCATAACTGAGCAAGGCCAGGGGCAGAGGACACTGAAGGATCAAGTGGTCGCATTTGGCTGTAAGTGACGAACTCTTGATTTCCATAATCAATGTAGAAGACTTCAAAATTGTCATTTGCTGATTCAACCTTATCTCGAGGTCCGTTCACAATCTTCACAGACAGCAGAAATCAGTGAAAAGTACATAAGGGAATTTCAGACAGAGAACTTCATGTACTTAATTTGAAGAAAGCCCAATAAAAAAGAGAATCAGAAGAAGAATGGCCTAAGTAGTGTGCATATAAAGGTACAAGTAATACTGCAAATTAATAGCACCCTTCGGCCATGACCATGTGCAACACTAAGCTATTGCTAATCACACGTAAAATGTTTTTGTCGTTTAGAAGATGAACTCTGACTTCCAAAAGCTATATACTGGACAAGCAACTTTCCCTAGCCAACAATCATCCATTGAACAAGATATCTGGTAAAGCCTCAAATAGACAGCTACTTAGACCATACTAACAAAAACTAGCATACATCACTTTGGAAACCCAAAGGGAAAATGTTGAAGCTAATTTCAGCAATAAGAAATACACAGAGAAGCAATAAATATAAAGCTGCAGAAAAAATAAATAAAGGAAAATCTTCTAAAATGACATAACGTCTGGTGAAAGAAATGGCATCTGACTCAGTTGCTCTCACCTTACTTCCGATGTGATTTTAATCCAAAAATTTGGTGACCATCTTTTCGTACAAAAGGGAACTTCAACACATATGCATATGATATGGAGACTGAACAATCCAGTCAAATGTAACATGTGGAGAATGGGAGTCACCAGATGGCATAAAGTAACAAGCAATCCGAAAAAGAGAAGTGAAAAAATGTAACAGGTTGGCGCTCTTACCATCGCTCGGTTCCATGAGTTATCTGCACTAAACTGGGCAAGGACTAGGTCCCCCTTCTTAGGATGAAAGGCACCAATGACAGGAGCTTCTAGAATGCTCAGAGAGGCCAGTTGCTGCTGAATAGAAGCTACTCTCTGATCTGAAATGCTTTGGACATAGAACTTGCCACCACCAATGACTTCGGTAACAATTACCTAAAAGTTAGGTAATCAATTAGCAAGGTGAACGGTAA
Source organism: Embelia ribes (assembly GCA_001753735.1). Taxonomy (NCBI): domain Eukaryota; kingdom Viridiplantae; phylum Streptophyta; class Magnoliopsida; order Ericales; family Primulaceae; genus Embelia; species Embelia ribes. The sequence continues at coordinate 3,804 of MKEJ01033966.1, forward strand.
TTATTACTTGAGAGACATGAAGTGTTCTATTATAACATTCTAATATGTAAATACCTTAAGCTCTTCTTTCTGTTGTTTTTTATCAGTGGAAGACCCATTAGAAGCCTCATTACCTTCAACAAAGTTCTCCCATATCTGCAGAAGAAACTTGTTTGGTAACAAAAGCACATAATTTAAAAAGAAAAAGAGGGCCAAGATTAAAAGGAGTCTATTTCTTACTTTCAACTTTTTCTTTTTAGCAGACTGCTCAGCCTGCATAAGAAGGTGAGTATCTGGTAGATTATCAGAACAAAAGGATGATTGAAGCTTTGCAAGACCAGCTTCTAGAAGAGCCACTGCCATGTTAGTCTTTGATTCCCACAAAGATCCCAAAAAGGTTCCAGTTCTATCAACAGTCTCCACATCTATCTGAGGACAAAAGTATTACTGCTAAAGATTGAACAGAACCAAATTAATCAAATGCAAAACTTTGTATGGGTATATGGTAATAGTACCTCAACAACCCTCTGCATTATCTTCCGTCTCATAAAAGCGATTGCTTCCTCTGAATAGGGCTCACCACGACCAGGACACCTGACACCAGAAAATGAGAAAACAATACTGCATGTCTGGGAAGGGACCAATAATTTAAAACGATGGCCACTGAGGACATATTCCACAACTGCGTGAATTTTTTTCTCTCTAAGAAATGGTGGCAAGTGGTCTTTGCACTTCTTAGCGGAAGCCTGAAACCAATATTCAACACCAAAACGGTAAATTCAGAGAATTCTTTTACAGCATAAGAAGACAACCAAGCAAATTTAATAAAACTGGACTAGATCAGTCGTTTCATTCGTTGGACCAGAAACCGGGCCTTTTCCAGGTCTGATTCAAACGGGGTTAACCGCCCGCCGAACTAATGAACTGGCGATTGATAAGTTTTCGCAGAACAACTCCCAGTATTGTTCTGATAAATATCCAGCCTAGATTTATTATATTTAGCTTAGAAGTAAGTATCTAACCGTTGTCAGGTCATTTATGTGCACTGGTGCAGTTTCTGTGCCAGAATGCACACCCTTCCTCCCAGCTATAGCGCGAGATTCAGCAGAGAGAAGGGCATCATAAAAGTTAGATCTTTCGTCAAAATCTCCATGTCTAATTACAGAAGCAAAGCCACTGGCAACGAGCAACTCAGCGACATTTTTTCCCTGTGGGTTGCCGCTAGTAGGTGGAGCATGTGCAGAGGCATCATCGCCTCCAAGCTTGACAGGAGATGCCAAAAAGACAGACCCAAAATCCATAACCTTTGAATTAGCAGGACCAGCTGCAGCAGCACCACCAGGAGCATTGGCCATGGTAACTTTCCTGGAATATTCCATTGACACATTCACCTGAAAGAATGAAAATTGAATTAAGATGACATGCATCACTGGTTAAAATAGATAGATTTGACAGTGCAAAGTTTGGGTCTGAAGGGATTGAAAAGCACACTTATATAGACACATATATTAAATAATATTACAATTGTACTTTAGACTTGTAGCAACTATTTAAAAGAAGGCTGATGTTAATTAATTTCCATATTACTTAAAAAGTAGAAATTTCAGTATTCATCAAAAGGGTAAGTGGAATAATGTGATACACATTTACATTTGTAAAAACTAAAATATATAAATGAGATTAATGTAGTCCAAGATGAACCAGGTTTTGACTGTTAACCCCCCTGCAATCCCATGCTTATGTTTGTCTAATAAAGATGGACAGGCACTGCAAGGCTCAGGTAAGCGAAAGCTAGAAATGGCATATAACTGATGAGATGGAACGTTAATCCCCTCGCAAGGCCCAGGCTTATGTTTGTCTAATAAAAATCGGCCCTCACTGTAATTCGGAGGTTAGCAAAAGCTAGAAGACAGCAGATAACCAATGAGATGAGAATGTCACCTGACGCCCAATGAGGCGTGACCGAAGAAATTCTTTTGCTTCATGTGCATAGGCCTGAGGTTTATTGTCTTCTATACGAGGGTTTCCCATTTTGGGGCACCTGATGCTTGAGAGGTTGACTCGTCTTTCTGCAGATGGACTGCCAAAGGGAATAGAATCATCAGCAACAATGATGCAATCTCCACTCACGATCTCAATAACCTAAAAAGGACAACTCAAAATCAAATATAGGCAATGAGCCCATATCAACACCTAGCTACAGCTCATGAAAGAAGTACATGACTAAAAAAAAACAACCTTTCCCGTGAAATTCTGGTTGTGAATTGCTGTGGAATTTGAGGCAGGAGGGTCATAATTTTTCCATATCCTTAACCGAGTTTTTTTTGCCTCAAGTTCTGCAGATTTTAGCCTCCTCTTGGCATCATCCTCCATCATATTTGCACTCCACTCAACACATTTTGCTAAGCCCTGCATCAGAGGCAACATATTGAGACACAAGGAGGAAACACTATCTTACAGTGTTCTGGGATTTTAACAATAAAGAAAATAACAAAACAAAAAAAGATTAAATTAAACTCAAGAACTTCAGGCCCCACGACATAACCTAGCAATAATCTATGAGGACACAAACATGACCTATGATCTAAGTATTGTTTTGGCGCAAAAGAGTTCAAAGGAAGTAACTGAGATGCAGCATAAGAAATGTAACATAACAAACACAAAAATTTGAAAACACAGAATTGACAAGTCAAAATTAACCTTGAAAAAGCAAAACACACGGATGGGCAGAAGTTATATGGTTCTTCAGAGTTTCAATGAGCTCCAAGCAACAAACCCTAAAAAATCTAAGAAATTTAAGCAAAAATCATTCAAGGGTTGACAAGGATGCAAGCTGACCAAGTTCCCAAAATACTATGTCAGAGGCAGAGAGTGAACCAAAAACTGGGGGTAAAAGAAGACAGTCTTTTTCTTTCAGAAACTCAACACATCTTTTCACATCAGTTATAGTACTAAATTATCAGACAGATGCATATCCACCGCAGATTTTTCATTGTGATAATGCTTTGAATGCAGATGACAGGACTAGACAGAAACAAGCATTAAACAATCACACAAAATGCATAATATAACTCTTCATCCGGATTTATGAAAATGCTGATTAGTATTTGATTTGAATCATAAAATAACAAACTTCTGGTTCCATCATCATGCACAAATAGAACCAAATTATCATCACGTACATTTTCAATGAGCTGCAACGCCAGATCCTTCGCTGATTCACCATCGGGATAATACACTGAACCAATCAAGTTGCTGAATTTATCAACACCCTCCAGGACAATGCGAACCTGCAAGGAGAATCTTTAGTTAAGATTACCAAAAGACGAAAAAATTCTACAGTAGGTGACGAAAAAAAACTGCACTCACATCTCTATTTAGTACACGAATCTCAGTAAAATGCTTGGCTTCTTTTGCAAATGGATCTGCTACAAATTCCTTCGACAAAGCTGCAGATGCTGTGAGTCTCTGAGCTGATGTAACGGGGACATGAGGTTCAGCAGATGCTTCCCCATTCTGCCCATCCAAGTCTGTTTCAGTTTCAACAACAGTTTTCTGGGCAGTCCTACCCATTGATGGTGCCTGGTAAGAAAGAAAAATACTTCAACACAACCAAGCTGGCCCAAGCAAACAAGACTGTCAATAAACGCAATCAAAACTAACAAAAAAAACACTTAGAAACGAAATATAGGTGATGTTTGATTAGTTTTAGTCCTGTACCTGGATTCCAGCAAGGAACACTTGGACAAACTGAAATTCTGGAAGCAAGTAAACACGTATTGTGCTTCCGTCGCGAACTTGTTCCACAATAGCTTCCATGGGCTTACCCTTGTTTGAGGCTAAAAAGGCCATTGCATCAAAAGAACTAGAACCACCAATAGCTGAGGGGGGTAAAATCCTAATGGATGCCATAGAAGCACCTTCTTCCTGAAAATAGAAGTCCATAGAGGAAGGGGGAGATAGTGACCAGGTCAACATATGATGAATCTAAGAAAGTTGAAACCCAAAGGTAAGAGCATCAAGCCATATGTTTTGCAGAAGATAAAAAGTCAAAAAGTTTAAGAATGCTATCATAACATTAGAACTCATCCAGGTAATCCAAAAGCTAAAAAATAAACTGACCATCCAATCAGCTTTTACTTCCACAAAATCACAGGATGCAAGGCCAGCAAGTTCATAAAATAAATAACTAATGAGACTTATTAGATATATCATGCTTTTTAAAGACACAGTATTCTTATTCTAAAAGAAGTCCATTGACCAAAAGGCTGGAAGTTGGATTGTACTTCTTACAGGAAATGGAGAGTTTACACTTACTTCCAAAAAGTACTTGAAGTTTCAATATTCATGCTATCCAAGTTACGCCTAACTCATCCATAAACCAAGTAAAAACAAACATCAACAAACAAGAAAAATCAGAGAACTACTCTCTTAAAAAAGTAAAAAAAAGACCATTGGAAGTATAGCCAGTAATGGTCATACATAGAGGTGATTTTTGCTCAAAATCCTAAACCAAAACCCAAAAGCTCAGAAAGGATCACAAGAATATGAAGATTCATATCGTGCCACAATTGTATCAAACTATAAAAGCTAGTTGAGGCCCAGGATGGTCCAGCAGTCCAAGGAGAAAATATACAATCGATACAGGTTATTTAGTTAATTTCACATGATTAAGATAGGGCTCAGTGTAAACTTCATCTAATACTAACTTCTGAAAGTAAGATGATGAGATTATGAAATACAAGAGCATGAAAGATAAAACCTGATTGCAGCAGAAACAGTTCAAAATAAATGGTAGAACTCCTCCACATGAATGAATGACAAAAAGCACAGTACCAAACAAATACTAACCTTGCTCCAACATCCAAGCCCCTTTTGCTTGGCTTGCTCTTGAAGATCTAGCAGTTTAGGTAGAAAGGGGCTTGCCTCCCCTTTTTGTTGTCCCTGCTCCCTCACCTGCATCATAGGATTAAGCTTACATGAAAAATAACCATACAATATGGCATAACAGGTATATTGACATGAAAAAAAAAAAATGTTTACACAGCTAAAAAATCAGTATAACCTTTGCCCATCCTTCAGCAACAACCTTCAATGCAACATTCTCGTTACCAAGAAAAACTGAACCAAATTCCCTCCCAATGGTTGGTACAGTGTAATCCACTTTAAAAATGACCTCCTATTCAAAGGCCCGGGAGAAGGGAAAAAGAGATCAACAGACTGGTTAGAACTAAAGCACAACCCTTCCAACTTTTCTACAAAAACAATCAAAATGTATAGTTATATGCCAATAACAATGATATAAAAGCACCTGTCCTATACAGAGTTTCCTTAGAAACTCTCTGCTTTCCCATGCAAATGGCTCATCAACACTGCCTCTCCGAGCCTACAATAAAATTTTTGATGAGGAACTTTTGAATTAATATTTCCAATTCTCCATAACCAAACTGTGAAAATTAAGATAAAGACACTTACCAATCTTGGGGCAATAAGAGATGATAAAGTGATGGTCTTCTCGGGGGGACCATCAGTCTTAGTAGCATTTCCGATGATCACCAGGGAATCCCCAGAAGGAACAGCTTTCACTCTTCCTCTCAGCCATGAAGGAGGTACTGCTGTCGACGACATCTCACCAGCTAAAAATCTGCACAAGTTGACATGTATATCAGCATCCAGAGTATACAACTTAAAAAATAGTTGAAGCTTAGTGTTTGCTTGTTCTGTCACTTAGGGAAAAGTACAGACAATGATAAAGACAAGTTCAGAAAACCCTGCTATACTAGAACATGCCACTCATGTTAGGTAGTGAAGTGCACCCAACACACATTCTCACACAGCATATTTCTTTTCACGACCTACGCTTAGCTCAATGCCCATATGGTTACCTTATATTACTCAGCCAAACAACTCATGTGCGGACTACACACTCATCCCTTCCTTTAAAAGCACCTAGATTTCAGTCTTTTAATTAGTTCACTTCAGCTGTCTTTACCAAATACGGTAAGATATTCCAGATCATAATGTACAGGAGGGCTTTCTAAATTCTAATGTTCTTCGATTTCGGGGTACTAATTTGGCTTTCCTTCTACAGTCCCATCCTTATATAACATCTTTTGCCCGATTGTTTGACTCTCTTTCTATTGCCCTAGGCTGCGTACACAGTGTAATTTGCGGAACCAGACTCGTTCCTTATGCTCCGAGTATACGGAATAATTCGAGGTAAGAGCTTCACAGGTAAATGACTAAACAGGCAAAAAGCATTCAAATAAATTTCAGCCTGGCTCGCAAGGAACAAGAGAGAAAAAACACATTCATTGTAGGAATATAATCATCACGAAATATTTACGCATTTATGAGGATTTTTATTGTCAGAAAGACAAACATTGCGCAATTATTGCAAGTTTCCACTTATCCGGCACAACTATACAATTATAATGACTAGCGTCCCCAAATAGGAAAATGCTTGAAGTTAAAAATATGGTATTTATAGAATATACTAATCAATAAAAGATTGCATGCATTAATGAGGATTTCTATAACCGCAAAAAACCGTTGTTTAATTATTGTGGGATATCAAATTATCCAGCAATGATCATGCAAATATTCGGCCATCGACCAAGGTTTAACTCGACTGAACCGTCATAAAGTAAATATAAACATTAAAAAAATTACTAACTTGAAATCGCATTAAAAGTGGAGATGTTAAAGTTCAATACTTGGCCATCGTGCAATGTACAAATTATCACACAAGAAAAATGCATTCAAAAATCTCCAAATTCATGAAACAACAAGGATTAAATTTTAAAACTGGAAATGAGGATCATCCTCATCCCACCATACAATTTTTTTGATCGAAATCAAAAAAGCCTCAAAAACAGATAACATACATGAAAACAACACTAACAGACATATACATAGCACATAGCCTTGTAAATCATTTAAAACAAGTGCATGTAAATGCAGCATCACAGAAAATATATATATATATACATTCAATTGATGATAGATACAGATCTGAGAGAGATACCAGCTGGATCAGCTAATTAACTTCGATCACTGATTAGATTAGAGCCAGTGGCAATGGGAGAGAATAAAGCTCGATCCGATCACAATTAGCACACGTAATATCAAACCTGAGAACAATTTAACACAATTATTACAATTGGGGATCCGAATTATATCAGTTATATATATCCGTATGTATACAAGTAGAGAGAAAGGGAAATGGGGAGAGAGAGAGAGAGAGGAGGGGAGCACCGGGGAGGATTTGCTTATTGCCCATCAGAGGGGAGAACTGAATTGAGATATGTTTCACAGAACAATATATATATATACCTCATTCTGTTTATATATATATATATATATACATAGAGAGAGAGAGAAGGAGGATCAGTTAGTACCCATAGATTTCATGGAAGTTTTAATTGCTCCCCATAGTTTCAATTGAAGCACTAGTTGAAATATCGTGTCCCTATACGTGTAATGATTCGAGAACATTAATTTGGTTTAGCTTGTCCGGTTCTCCTCTTGGTTTTGTTTGAGCATCTTCGTATTTGTAAGTGAATACTCTCCTTGTCCTGGTCCTGGTCCTGGGATATCCTTGTTTGTTCCGTTAATTTGCATAGTTTACAAGGTTAGAATGATTTAGATTAGTGGCTAACTCAAAGATTTTCCAATGCCATAACTGGTACTGAAAAAATATGGAGAGACAAAGAGATGCAATAAATACTGTTTAAAGTAGGAATGTATTATCATTTTGGTAATGGTATTATGAGCCATTTATGACCATAAGTTAAGATAGAGAATAATTCCCTATTTGGCGCTAATCTATTATTCTCAAATCTAACAGTTTGGTTTATCTTAATATATCCCTAATTGGAAGATAAATTGTTGTCGGTATCTACCTAAATTTTGGTTTATTATTAATTTTCTCCCCCAACATGATGGATATACAGATTTATATTCTCTAAATTTTGAAAAGGACTACTGATTTGGTCCCTTTGATATGAGAATATACATATTTGTCCCACTCGTTATTTTTTAATAGTAACTACAAGTGTTACCAATGAAACTATGAGGACTACAAAGAATTTTGATTAAAACTAGAGACTATTTCTGTAATTATCTCCAAATAAGACGACAGTAAGTTTGAGAGTTAGATATGCCCTTCCCTTTTGGGTAAAATTACCCCAAATACCATCCGCCATGTTACTACCGACAAAGATGATTTCGCCGTTATTGGTAACAGTTTGTCAGAACCTTTTTTGGCGCTGTGGCCAATCAGGTATCAAGAAATTGCCACGTCAGTTTCATGTCATTGCGATGCATGCAGTTAATTGTGAATATACTTTTACCCGAGGTGGTGAAAGTGATAAAAGGAAAGGGGCAATTATCAAAAATATCCTCAAGGTATAATTATTTGTCAATTTAGTCCAAGTTTTCATTTTTTTTAATTTTATCCTTGGGGTTTCATTAATTCATCAAAGAGATCCTTTGGAATATTTTGCGCTTAGGATACACTATACGAAGGTAAAGTTATTTCATATAATTTATGTAAAACTATATAGTTAATTATTTAAAAATTATACTTTTTAATTTTAACACTATTTAATAATTTACATGTCAATAAATATATTAGTAAAATTTTATTAATAATAATTTCATAAAATTAGAAAATAAATTAATCAATCAATATAAGGAAAATAAACATGTTTGTTGCAAAATTCGTAACCAACCTATTTTATTATTTCTTCCCTGGAAATCTATATCTATACATAAAAGTTAGCACAGAATAATTTCTTTATATCTAAAAAATTGGGTAAAACATAACTTTTAAATTGATTATTAAGAACTAATTATTTTGTGTACAAAGTCTAGTTAGTTTCAAGGAATTGGCTACAGTATGCATTTCAGTCACTAAATCACTAAATAATTTAATAAGAGAAAAATTAATTAATTTAGTAAATAGTTTTTTATTGATAAGAAAAGAACTGAAAAAATATTAGATTATTTCGAATTTATAAAATTTAATTTAATTTAATGAATAACTAAAATTCAGTATAAACTAACTCTTTGAAATATATTTTATCATAATATAAAATATATTTAAAAGACAAAGATAAAATGGTCCAAATTATGGCACAAGAATCTTTTTGATTAATTATTGAAACCTTGTGAATGACCAGATAAAATGGTCCAAATTATGGTACAAGAATCTTTAAAATTTATGTACTAAATTTATAAAAGCTAAAACCTCAATGGTGTTTTTGATAATTATCAAAAAAAACTCCAACAAGTAGTGTGTTGTAAACTTACTGTCGTAATTCCCTTTATGGACAATTATTGGATGCAAGTACAACAACATTTCATGACCAGATCGGGATAGAATCATATGTCCACGGTGAGTTACGAAGGGAAGGCAGAACGGATAACTACTTGTCATGTATCTCCAGAGTAAGGGATAAATATGTGCTATATAAATAATATCGTGAATCTATTTAATATAATGCATTTTAAAGTTGTGTAGGAATTGGCTTGGTTGAAACTCTGAAATAAAAGATGGTCGTGTTAGAGCACTTCCAGGATGAATGATCTCCTTAGCAAGTTTTGGTCCTGCATATATAACTTTTCTCAAAACGGATAATTTGTATCATATGGATTCACGGATTGTTACAAAAGGCATCAAAGATAATACCCGACAGGAAATATAGGGCAACATAGGGACGCATACTCTTCAAGACGGGTGAATTGTAATACCCTGACTTTATGTGGGTGGATGTCCATGAGCAAATGCCCATGAGCGAGCATGGGATGTTGACGAGTTAGCAGGTTGAGAAGCAACCCTGGAGGAGGCGAGCTACCACAATATCGATATGGGGCAACCACAATTTCCACATTGCCCAGCTGAGAAATGGAGATGTGCAATAAGTAATATTTTGAATTTCTTTAATGCAAATTTTCTAAAAATGTGCAGGTTTTAATTGGTTGGAATTCTTAAATTAAGCATGCTTATACTTAAGCAATTTTTGTAAGGTGACTTATCTGTTAAGTTTCAATATCTCTCATATAACTTTATTCAAAACAGATAATATTATATTATGTTAGTGAATAAGCATCAATACCTTAGTGCAAGATGAATTATAAAATGCTAGTCCTTAATTTAGCGAGTGAAAATGTAACATGACCTTTAAGCTATTGAAACACATTAGAATGGATAGTTACGACTTACGAGTAACGAAGTAAGTCACCAATGACAATCAATAGTAATTTATTTTATCATTGCAACACTTTTTATTATTACTTTGACGTCTTTGGAAAATCCAAGTTGCTAAACATCTAATAATCATTTTCATTCAAGATGCAAAGTAAATTCTAAATAAGTCGAATTGAATCGAGATCTCACGTATTTAAGCTCGGCATGACAATTTAAAAAATCTATTTGAGTTGAATTCCTTTAGTTAATGAGCCTTAATTTTATCATTTGGGCATGAACCATAGGACTCTAATTCAAGGTGGAGCCTGTTTATGAATAGTTCATAACTTGTTATTAATTTTAAAATATATTATTAACTTGAATCTTTTGGAAATTATGAAGATCGAAAATACTGGAAACAAATTTTTACTTCTTGACATTTATTTATTTAAGATTGTACCATCAATATAAATTTATTTTTCTCTGTAATTGTAGCAATATCTCATATAGTAATAGCACTTTCAAATTGGTGGCACATTAGACGTAGTCAAATGGAATAAAAATTATGTGTTGTTTTTTATTTGAGTGTTCTTTTGAGATAAACTTGCAGTGCTACATATTTGGGGATTTTTTTTTTATTCTAATTTACTAGAATCACTGTCTTTTCCGAACAAATAATTATAAATTGTGAACAATTTAAATTTATTTCAATTAATATTAATTATAGCAAATTACCCTTAATTTTATAATCTTGCCCGCGTAATTCAGTTAAAAGAATTATGTACATTACAGCAAAAAAGAATTCTTGTATTGACAGCAAAGCCATTTCGACGATGCTTTAAATATCTGATCTCACAGATCTTCCGCGCCAAGTAGCGCAAACAAACTTTTACAGAGAGAGAGAGAGAGAGAGAGAGTTGGAGAGAGATGGTGATGCTCTGTTTCGTATTAGATATACGGAACCTGTCGCCTTCATCGATTCGATACCTAAAACAGGTAATATATACACACAAGTCGATATATTTACTCGTTATTCAACGAAGAATTGATTAAATATATACATTAATGTTCTTTGCATGTGATTATACATACGTAGATATATATAAGTAATTGAGTTTATTCCGTTTTTTCTTGTAGTGCAATTACAATTGATCGCTAGGCAACGAAAAACTGATGAAAGTCATGTATATACGTATACATACAATCATACATATACATTCATGAAGTCGGACTAATTGTTCTTGAAAGTGCATTAGGTTTTGTGATCATGTTTATGATTTGATTAGGTTTTTTAATAATGTTTATGATTCTCTGAACGATATTACCAAATTAACTAAAAATTGATGGATTATATATATTTATATACATATTACATATGTACATTCTTGACGTTCGGCTGATTGTTCTTGCTGCGATTACAATTAGGTTTTGTGATAATGCTTATGATTCTCTAAACTATTTTAACAAAATTTACGAAAAATTGATGGATCATATGTATTTTTATGCATATGCTGATATATGCGCATACATTCATTCTCGAAGTTCGTCTGATAGTTCTTGATGCAATTACAATTAGGTTTTGTGATAACGTTTATGATTCCCTGTATGATTTTAACCAAATTTACGAAAAATTGATGGATCATATGTATTTGTATTCATATACTGATACACACGCATAGATTCTTGAAGTTTTACTGATTGTTCTTGATCCGATTACAATTAAGTTTTGTGATAATGTTTATGATTCTGTAGATGACTTTAACCAAATTAATGTATGCTCTTGATAGTCGCTGCTTCAGCTTGCAAATTTTTATGCTGTTTCGGCTTCTACTGGGGATAAATCAAGGTTGCGTTTCCTAGGTGATCGAATTGGCCTGTGTTATATCATCACGCATCGAAGTTCTTGTTCTGATGAGGTGTGTTATGCTTATAATTTAGTAGCCAATTTGTTTCAGTGCCTTGTGTGATTGATAACTTGATTCAAGTGGATCCGATGATAATACAAACAAATTGAAAATTGCTAAAAACACATAATTATGTATGTATATGATGACGATCCATGGGTAATTCTGCAATTTTGAGGACTTTGTTTCTCTGTAAGTCAACCAAAGCTTCCCAATTAGATGCCAAGTAGATTTTGTATATACGTGATTACGTTTGTGTAGCACTTCTGAGGTGTTGCCTGCATCAGATTGCCCCGAAAATTGGGTTTTTTTTATTTTTAATGATTGTGTATTGTTCTTATTGTTGTGTTATGGGCCTGAGAAATAAGATCCACATCATAATGCAATGAACTGAAAATTCCATTAACGTTATTTATAATTGCTTATAATTTTTATAGTTAATATTGTGGTTACCGATTTGATTTTAAAGAATCTAGTAAGACCATGAAAGAAAGCATAGAATTTGGGCCAAATTTAGGATTTGATGTCTGCTTAAATTGCAATGTCAATTTATTCATGATATGACAAGTTAAAATTGATGAAAACTTGACCTCTTCCATAATGCAAGCGGCTGGAGGTTGTATATGCGCCTCATGAAGAATTCAATCTTCGGAAGTTCCACCATGCTGTTAACTCTTTGCCTACTGATGCCTTTTCGCCTAAGATCAATGACTCCGGAGCTCTTTCTACTTCTGGTAACTATGCTTGCACAAAACACATGTGCACACAAGTTATTTAAGTATGCCTCCATTTTTTAATCCATTTGATCACTGATTATGGAACAGATATGAAATTCGCTTCCTTTCTCAACAGTGAAGTTTTGTATAAATGGGGTGGTCATGAGAAAGATATTGCAAAGAAAGTTATTTTGATAAGCTCATGTGTACCTGAAGATTTAGATCCCGTCAAGGACATTCTCATGGTAAGCAAGCAATTTCAGCACAATTTTAAATTGTAGTGTAAATCTTGCACTACTTGCGCCTGACCAAAATAAGTTGCTATACTTGGATTTCTCTCGATAGGATGCAGCAGACAAATGTGTTTCAATTGAGTTTTTACTATTGGAGCCAAATTCAAGCCATCTTGTCGACCTATCAGAAAACATCAACAATTTTGTGAAGCAGATTAATGACCTGGAGAATTGTTCATTTCACACCTATCTGCCAGGTTAAGTATCTCGAATCATGAATTACATTATTTTGATGATGGTAAAAGCACCTCTTGTTGAAGAGACAATAAAACATTGACATCTCATTATTTGGCTAAGATTCTAATTTATATGGAGTTTTTTTTTTTTTTTTTGTTTATTTTATTAAAAAGTGATTTTATAATCTTATATCTAAATAAATCATTTTCCTGAAATTATAATACTATTTTCCAAATTAAGTTTCAAAAAGAAAAATAGGGGAAGAAAATGAGGGGTAATATAGTCTCCCCACGTGTATGTCTAACTTGTATTATGAATTCTCATGGATATTTTGATATATTTAGGAACCTCATGGGGGAAAAGTGTAATTTACCCTTTATTTCTTAAGTTTCGGGTTGCATCGCAAGGAACTTAGAACGAATTCATTTGAATTATAAAATCAATTGCTCCATCTGTGTACAAATAATTATCTGATTTGATCATATACACATTAAGATAAAGTAAAAGAAAAACAATTTTGAAAATCTGAATTTGATGTAATTTACCAAAATTGCGCTTTTAAAATTTTGTCCTATATTTGCCCTTAGAATTTATAAAAAATGATAATTTATTTTGGTATTGCGCTAAATTTTTTACTGATTAGATATTCCAAAAATAGAAATGCGCAATTTTTTCGGGCACTGACAATAGAAATATGAGCTAATTACTTATGCATGGAGTGTAGTATTTGAAATTGGGACAGGGAATCCTACCTTTGTTGAATAGAATTGTGGAAATTCTGAAAACTTTGACAGGTTTCATCTTGGTTCTCCAGTTTTTCCATTTGTTTCCCTGGCACCCTCTAAGTTTGATTTCGTTCCGTTCTGAGCCTTAATTTTTTATTCTAGTCCATTATGGTCACGAGTGTTCTCCAGGTGTTTGTTGACTTGAGCCACTCGATCGCATTAAGGAATAATTAGTTAGATCGGAATATTTTATAACGGAATTACTTACCTCATAATCCCACTTGCTGGGTTCAATTTCAGTGCGACTGAGATGCATGGTACATAAATGGGGCTTTGTCATCAATTGGCAATTTTTACGAGTTACTAGTAAAGATCATTTTCTCTATTATTAGTTAATTGTATGAGTTATTCCCCAAATTAGTTATCTCCAAAATGGTCAATAAAATAATTCATGGTTTACATTTTTAGGTTAGTAAACATTAAGATAAGAGCTTAATGGACATAAATAAACATTAAGATAAGAGCTTAATGGACATAAATATATGAGTTACAAACTTCACACATAATGAACATACTTTCTACCATACTGATCGGTAGAGATTAAGTATTCTACGTTGATGGACCGTAGAGATTCAAGAATTTCAAGAGTTTTGGGTCCTTCCTCTCCCTATATAAAATATACTAACTCCATTTCGTGTAACACATAAAAATATTTAAGCATAGAAAAAGGATAAGAGAGACAGTTACAAGTTTGGTGTTTTCAATTTACTTTTGTTTATTTATTATTATTATTGTTAAAATGTTTTTGTTTTTTAGAATTGTTTTAGCACCAATAACGAGGTGTAGATCGTACAATAATATCCCTCAACCGCATGCTGAATTGTATTACTCTCAAAGAGCAACCCCTGGAGGACTTCTCCTTGCTGAAGCTGCGGGTGTGTCCAACACTGCACAAGGGTATTCATTCTTTATCTTCATTTTCTTTGGCGGAAAGTATCAAAAGCCGAGGTTTGAGCTTTTACGATTTTAGTCTCGAAAATTTTAATTTTTCTCAATATCATCCCTGAAATTTCCATAACTCATCAAATAGGTTCTTTTAGACAATTTTACCTTTTTTATGGTATAATCATCCCATATCCAGAACTACATTGGACTCCGACTAATCCGGATTTCGAACCGGGCAGGACCACAAAGGGCGGTAAAGTTCTCCCTACCAAGGTTTAACGCGGCTGCATTCCTGATACTCGAACTTGAGACCTCAGTTAAGCTAGAAGAGACCCTTACCATCTCACCTCTAACGCTTGGTCATGACAATTTTACCTTTACTTTTATATATACACTACATATGTGTCATTTCATATTATTAATGATAAATTAAAGGTTAAATAATTAATAAATTGCAAGTATAATATTTCAAATAATTTAAATTTTTTTATTATATATTAAATATAATTTAAGTGTACCAACTATTTTGAACATAATTTTTTTTTTTCATTTATATATCAATAAAATATTTTTATTTAATTTTATTGGTTCCACATCTCACTGAAAATATTTAATCATTTTGTTGGGAAAATGAACAAGTTACTGATTTAGAATTTTATTTTTCTACAATGTGTTCCTGATTTGCTTTTGCATTTTCTTTTATAAATGTAACTATTTTCAAACATTTAGAAAAATGATATGAACGTGAATTTAAAATTTTTCTTGGAGTGACATCCTCTACTCCCATCCTTAGTACCACTTCTTTACTTATGTAATTAGGAAATTTAAATTTTAAAAATGGGATGGATGACTAAATTTTTATGCTAGTTATTTTCATTTAAATATAAGTTAGATGAAGACTATCTACTAAAAGATTTGGAAATGATGAAATAATAGAGTTAATAATTTGAAAGTGAATATTAAATATAAATGGTGAAAACAATAATAGAAAAACTTATATTCGACTTAATATTTATTCTTTAAATTTTTTAATTATTTCAAATATTAGAACTTGTAATTTAATATTTAGTATTTTATTTATTAGTGTATAATTAATTATATGAAATAAGACTTATGTAGTGCATATATGAAAGGAAGCAGTAAAATTGTCCGAAAGGTCTTGTTTGATGAGTTATGGAAACTTTGGGTTGAAATTGATAAAAATTGAAGTTTTGGGACTAAATTGATAAAAGCTAAAACCTTGAGAGTGTTTTTGATAATTGCCCTTTTCTTTATGTTATCCTTGTTGGACAATTCAATATTTGGATGATAATTTTTTGAAAATTACAGATCTTGTCACGCCCCGAAATTCAACACATCCCGAACACGTGATACACAACCATCCAACAAATAGTAAATACTCCAAATTTTGATAATTTGTCCATCAACAAGCATGATTTATTAATAAGACATCGACTAACATCCCAATATGACAAACTTAGTAATGTTCAAAAAGGCTCTATTATCATGTTTTAGCCTCATGAAATAAAATTAAAACATGTAAATAAATCTGGCCAATAATCAACAACTGTTAAAAATAGAAATAAACGACACGACATCTCTCGAGTAAGTTCCAACTCCTTAGCCCTGATTCACTTACCCTCCGGTTCCTTGTTCTGCTTGGTGTTTTAGAAGAAATAGTGCAAAATACAATCAAGCAGGTGCGAGTCAGGATCGTTCCAATTCTAAAGAAATTTTATAAATCGACAACATATAATAGCATGCATAATAGACGTACATAAATATCTATTCACGTCCAACGACAACCACTAATCCAATTATACGACGAAATAAAAGAATCGCGCACACAAACGGCAAGTCCAACCGCTAAGAATAAACGTACTCCCGAGGCTTTATGCATAAAGGATTATCGATAATCTTCCCTATCCTGAGTTCCCATGGTACCCGATCAAAGGTTCGTACTAAAACACTCGGAATGGCAATGTACTCCTGAGCGGTTTAGCACCATACGACAATACCGGCAGACACGTACTCCTAAGGCGTACGACAATCACATCAAACCTTGGAATAACCTTGGAATAAACGTACTCCCAAAACCTACGACAACCACAACAATGACAATTCGACCAATATCACCTTTTCATTCAAACAAAATAATTCCACGACGATTTCATCATCCAATCATTTAAAATACCGCAATTTCAATCCTAGTTAATGGACAATCAAATTTATTCACAGGTTATCTCAAACAAATTCAATCATGACAAGGCTAAATACGACCTCTACCCAACGATTTTCAACAAACAAGGGATTGAAACGATAAATTCTATGGATTTGAAACATCAATTGCAACATTCCTTATATTAGTAGCAAGATTGATAGAAAATCACCAAATATCTCACTAAAATGCTCAACAAATGGCCTACCCACCGCCATGGTAATCGGTAGGAAGAGTAGGGTTTCGACTTAAAGGATGTATTCTTCTTCGATAATCTCTCTCTCTCTTTCCTTATTTCTCTCTGAGTATCAGGGGTTGATAGGGACGTTTTTGGGGGACTAGGGCATAATTTTTATCAAACAAAATAAAGCCTATTCGTGTTTCTTATTACCTATGCCGGACCCGGTTGGATTGGTCGGTTTGCAATTTTGGATCGACCCAACCTACAGGTATCCGACCATATTTGAAACACCAAAACCCAAAACTAGGTACTAAAAACCCTCAAGAACGACGGTAAATGGGTGTATGTACGTTTAACATTCAACGAAATTTGATTGTTGAGGTTTTAATTCATCGTAACCATCCCCAAGTCACTAAGGTTGGACCCAACTATTGTTCCTAATATATAGAACATAAGAGAAAAAAAATATGAGCCCTTACAGATCTCGCGTTATTTAAGCTAGTTGTTATTTTGACTCCGTTCTATCGATTGCAATAATTTAATTCGATTAATTAGATATCATTAAAAGGTATCCAGATACACCTGGAATTTGGACTAAGGAGCAAGTAGAAGCATGGAAACCGATAGTTGAAGAAGTTCACAAGAAGGGCGGCATTTTCTTTTGTCAAATTTGGCATGTTGGTCGTGCTTCCACTTATGGTAACTTATAGCATTTTATGTACAACAAAATTTGAACCAACTTGCAGAGGAAGAAAAAAACGTGCATACATTTTCTTATTGGATGAAAATTTTATACATACATTCCTTCACCATTTGATATGTAAAAGAGAGATTAATAATGTTGTTATGAATGAATAATTTCTCTCCTAAGTGTAAGTAATGTCTCTCCTACATCTCAATTGATAAATGAATATATATAGTAATTTCTTATATACTTGTATGTATAAAATCCGTTTCTTTTCTTATTTACGTAACAACGTTATTTCTCTTAAAGCAGCAGATGGAGTTCATTTTTTTATTTTTTTAGATGATGATTAAATTCACTCTGAATTTGTAATTTTTCAGCATTTCAACCTAATTGTCAAGCTCCCATATCGTGCAGCAACAAGGGAATATCTCCAAGTTGTGGTCTCGGTGGTGTAGATGGGTCCCGTCATCGTGCACTCAGAACTGAATTTTTCAATTTGGGTCATGACGATATAGATTGGTCTCCTCCTCGCGCACTCACAACTAATGAAATCCATTGCATTATCAATGACTTTAGGCTCGCTGCATGTAACGCTATAGACGCAGGTAAGTAGTCAATGTCGGTGTGATTGTTACGCTCTATTCATGCGTTCCCACTGGTAAATTGTTTTTGGTTCCGAAATTAGTACATGATAATAAATAAGTGGCAAGGTTGCACCACATTCTATATGATAGGCGGTGTGATATATAGTTTCGCCTGATAATTTTGCACTATCGGTTTTTGCAACTTTTTACCGAAACAAGCTTATTATTTATCGAAATAAATCTCTTTAAAACCACCATGTATTTTGAATGGCAAGCTAAACATCTCAACACGCATTTCATATAGGCTCAAAAAATTTGTTTCCCAATTTTTTTTGGATGAGCAAACTTTCCTCTCTTATTGGCAAGTTCAA
The DNA here is from genome assembly GCA_001753735.1 of Embelia ribes. Lineage (NCBI taxonomy): Eukaryota > Viridiplantae > Streptophyta > Magnoliopsida > Ericales > Primulaceae > Embelia > Embelia ribes. The sequence continues at coordinate 22,777 of MKEJ01033966.1, forward strand.
AAATAGCACTATTCGAATTATGGAAGAGATTTATTTTTGGTAGAAAGTTTGAAAACATGCTTCCCTTAGTAATAGTTTCAAAACCAGACTTATTTGGTGTTTTTCGGTGAGAATGTGTCTTACATTTAAATAGTCTCGATTACAGGATTCGATGGAGTCGAGATCCATGGGGCAAATGGATACTTAATTGAACAATTCATGAAAGATCATGTAAACGATAGGACCGACGAATACGGTGGCACCTTAGAGAACCGGTGCCGTTTTGGTCTTCAGGTAGTAGAAGCTGTTGTTAACGAAATTGGAGCTGATAGAGTTGGGATGAGACTATCTCCTTTTTCGGATTACTTAGAAGCTATAGATTCAAACCCTGAGGCCTTAGCTACTTACATGGCTAATCAACTCAATAAATTTAAAATTTGTTATCTTCATGCTGTTGAGCCTAGAATAGATAGAACGGGTGAAAAGCATCGGACTCATCGTAATCTTGCTCCCATTAGAAAGGCTTTTATGGGCACTTTAATCGGTGTTGGAGGGTATACTAGAGAAGATGGTAATAGAGCTATTGATGAGAATTTCGTGGATTTGGTGGCGTTTGGGCGCTTGTTTTTGGCTAACCCAGATTTGCCTAGACGGTTTGAGCTCAATGCACCACTTAATGCATATAATCGGAGCACTTTCTTAATTCCTGACCCGGTGATTGGGTACACAGATTACCCGTTTCTTGAAGACGGGACATCTTAAATTTTTTAATCTTAATGTTACGACCATAAAAAGAAATTTGTTGTAACTCTCGACATATATTTATCTTTGTTTATATGTATACTCAGGAGTCAGGACTATTCGTGGTGGGTGTCTGCGGTTGGTTGGCCTGCGAGTTTCTGGGTGGTGCGGATCAGGTATGTATCAGGTCTGAGGGGAAAATTTATGATCTATACCCAATCCTACCTTACCTTAAGGATATGGGTATGGGACGGGCCTGTAAGAATATTTTTTATAATTAAGTAACTCATTATTTTAAATTAAATGTACGAGTTACATATATTGGTAATGGGTGCATGTTATAACCCTTGCAATTTACATTTTGCATGAGATATATTTTCAATATTAATAGTCTTTAGTGATCGATATATTAATTCTAAAGGTTACATATGTTGATACTAGTGGCTATAAATTTTGATGTTAGTCTAATGGCCATAAATTGTGAGTTACAAACCTTTCACATCATACAATAGAGATTTAACTTCAAGTTTGATGAACGGTTAAAATTAAAGATACTTATAGGATTTTCCTAATATTAATAGTATTTAGTGATTCATATATTAATTCTAAAGGTTGCATATTTTGATACTAGTTGACATAAATTTTGATGTTAGTGGCCCTGGATTAGAAACTAATGGCCATAAATTGCGAGTTACAAACCTTTTACATCATACGATAGAGAATTAACTTCAAGTTTGATAAATGGTTGAGATTAAAGATACTTATGGGTTTGGATCATCCCTCAACTTACATAAAATACGCAAATTCTATCATTTTGGATAACAATTTGAAATGACAAAGTGTAGAAATAGGCCAAGTGGGGTAACCTTCTTTCTCCAACAAATTGTTTCATATTATATACTTGTTTTCATCATTCCGGAAGTAAGAATTCATGCATTATGCTTATTTTTACTCATGAAAAAAGTACGCTTTCTACAGACTCAGTAAAACATTTTTGGATTAACATCCTCGAAACTCGATCTAATGGCAAACTTTTCTAACATGATAGAAGGACACTCCTTTACAAAACTGCAATTTTTCAATGAAATAAATTATACTTTTTGGAAAGCGGATATGAAATATATTTAAAAGCTTTTAATACTTATAGATATGAAAACCTACGGAAGTATTGCCCCAAGGTGTATATTTGAATAATTTTGATGATAACAAATCAATAAAAAGAAAAAATAAAATAAAATAAAATCAAGTCTTTAAGGTGAATTAATGTTTAAAATGAGTTTATGAAGGAAAATAGGTAATGAGATTATAAATTGAAGTGATATGAAGACAAATGATCAAAGTGCCAAATATAATTGAGGATTCGAAAATCCAAAAGCTGAGATTTAAGTGCCAAGAAATATCGATATTTACAACGCAAGTTTGAAGAATAAGGGTTAGTCAAAAAAATTTAAGAAATGTTGGAAAATGTTAAAATCGGCTAAGGATTAGCTTAGAATCGACCAAGATTAAGCTCAAAAAATGAATTAAAAATTTGGTGAAGGCACGAAACTGGCTAGAACACACCTTTCGGATTGGTTGGATGACTGATAGGTGCGGTCAGCCAGTGATACTGAATGTAGCCAAAAAGGGATTGGCTGAACACTCCCTTCGGATTGTCTGAAGCATTGTAGGACCGGCCAACCAGAGGTAATTCAAATTGACGTGATTGAAGATTTAAGATTAGCAAATAGGTCGAAAGTGATCAAATCATAATGGTCACATGATTGTATATTTCAAGGCTCCTCCTCTATATAAAGATGGCTTCAATTGTCAACATTACAACATTGAGAATATCAAGATTCATATCAATACATACAAGAGAAAGAGAATCAAAACATCAACACTTCCAAATCAAACTCTCATCATCATCCTCACTTAAAGGTTCGATGCATTCAATCTCCATACTCAAAGCCTTAGAATTGGGAATTAAAACAATTTTTAAGCGATTCATTTGTATCATTTTTTAGAAGATTGTTTTCAAAATTGAGAGTTCATCATTTCACATCCAAAAAGTTGATCTTGTAAGGTTTTTACCAACCTTGTAAAGGAGTAGTGTATAAACTCCTAAAGGTAAAACCAGTTTGAGTAGCACCGGCAAGACTAAAGCCCGTAAATCTATTTGGTCGCAGTTTGAGTAGAGTCCGCAAATCTACTTGTGTAAGATTTGAGTAGAGCCCACAAATCTACTTGATACGGCTGGATAGCACCTGCAAGTTATTCGTTGTAAATGTCTGGTTAGCACCCGTGAAGACTATCCATCTTGTACCTTTGGGTTATAAAGTTATAAGGAAATCCAATAAGAGCCTTGGAGACTGGATGTAGGGGATCATATTGATCTTTGGCCGAATTAGTATAAAAATATCGTGTTTTTCTTCCCTTACTCTTTAGATTCCACATTTTATTATTACTAGACATTTTTACATAAATTTTTCAAACAAAAAATTGAGGGAAATTATTTTTAACAATGTAATTTTTATTTGAAAATCAATTTACTCCCCCCTATTGGTTTGCTATTAGGCTAATAAGTGGTATCATAGGAACTCGATAAAACATTTTTGAACTAATATCATCGAGACTTTATCCAATGGCAAACCTTTCTAGCATTATTGAAGAGAGTAAATCTAATTGATGAGTCGGATATACGCTCTCCATTGGTGAATATTCTAATTTCAAGAGTTCGGATGTTACACCCCGAGTTTGGATCTGCCAATCCTCTCCTTCGTTTTCAGCTAGTAATTTCTCCTTGATGGCACTTCTCTATATACCTTTCTCCTATTTACAGAAGATCCTTCTCGAAGCCTCCTCTCGTTATCTGAAAGTGTGGACATGGAAGCTGTCTGCAACTCTCCGATGCTTAAGTAAGGGTTCAGATAAGTTAACAACAGTAATTAAAGGTATAAATGATCTAATTAATTAAGTATTTTTCATTTGTCTTTTCAGCTGATATGTGGTAACATTTATAGTACACAGTACCTGTACAACTATCAAATGATATTACCTTAATAGTCCCTGATTTCTTATTAATTGAAGCAAGTAGAGGGTAGTTTAATTTAATTACAACATTAATTCACAAGCTTTATTGTGTGTATAAATACATACTTATCAACAGCTCCCCAACTACATCGGGCGCTTTCTTAATTTTAATCGGACTGAGTGAGTTTTTTAGGTGCGGAACAATTTTATAGCTTCGGCTGAGAAGGATTAAATTCAAGAGAAAGAAACTTGAAATTGAGAAAGAAACTTGGAATTGAGGTTCAGACCTCAGATTTCAATTTCGGATAATGGGTTCAGAATTCTTGTCCCTTAAATATAATTTTTTTGACTCCAAATCGTTAAGGACTCGGATATCGACTTCTGTCTACTGACTTCGGGCTTTGATTAAACCTCGGTGTGAATTTATTATTATTATTATTATTATTATTATTATTATTATTATTATTATTATTATTATTTTGTAAATATTTTTCTTAGCCATCTTATCCTAATCTTTCAATGCTTTGGGAGATAAAAAGACTACTTAAATAAACATGTCAGCCTTAGGTGGTTGTATATTCAATGCGCGTTTTCCCAAGTATTGTGCAATATTTATTACTATAGACATGTGTCTTTTCACCTTCCTTTAGTTTGCCTATAAATAGAAATCACAGTACAGTTCAGCCTTATCCATTATCTATCCATTTTGTAGAGAAAGAAAATTTTATCCTCAAGCTTAAAAAATATATAACTTAAAATGGATTTCTCCGGCAGCGACTCTGATATTAGTTTGAGCAACCTCTTCCTGAAAAGGGCACAGTGGCTACCTTGGAAGAATGTATGGTGGATTTAGAGGACGAGTTGACCCAGAAAAGCCAAGAACTAGAGGAATTGAAGCTCAACCTAAAGAAGTGTGAAGATCTCCTGGTTTATTTTAAGGCCCTGGAGGTCAAGGCAGCAACCTTGGAGACCCGGGAGTCTGTTCTGCGCCTAATGGCCCTAACCTGGAAGTAAGGGTTGTCTTTTTGGAGGTTGCTTTTGTGGGGCCAAGGGCCGCCCCTTGAGGTTAAAAAGCTAGAGGGAGGAAGAGAGAAAGAGAGAGAAAAAAAGTACTTCCGGGGGAGGGTATTATCTTCTCCTAAAAATCTCTATGTAATCCCCCCTTTTTAATAAAATATTTTGTTGACTTTCTCTCTGTTGATTATTTTATTACTTCTATTTTAGTTTCATTGTATTTCTGCCATTCAAATGTTGATGATAGTGCTTATGCTACTGTTGACTGGGTTAAAATAATTGCATCTGTCAATCCATAAGTCTCTCAATTGATTCTATTTGAAATGAAATTTTCACTTTTTATTTACCCTATGGGGGATTTCCCATACTGCTCCCCAACTACCATGGAGCTTGCTAGTTATGGTTCAGGGTAGTTATTACTTAAATAGCAATTTGCAAGGGTTTCACAATGATACACGTGGTCAGAAACTATTGGCCTTGGGCTTTGGACATGGATATCAAGAAATGACCACATGGCTCTACTGCTTATAAATAAGCTTAGCTACCATCCACCGTGAATTTCGATAATTAACACTTATCCCCCTCTTTCCTCATGATTGTGATTTTACTATAAATAAGGGTAAAGAGCGTCCGTTTTACTCATTTGTTATTTCCAAATTATTCAGAGTGCCTTATGGGATTTTCATTTTCTCTTTCTAGAAAATTTTGTATTGCGAGTCTAATAGCTGGATCATTGGCGAGAGAAGGAAGAAGTGGAGTACCTTCAGACAATCCGAAGGCTACGAAGAGGTCGAGCTCATCGAAAGATCATTCTAAGTTGTCGCAATGGGCAACATTGAAGTTGATCAATGGCTTCAATAGAAACAAATTTCTGGAAAAATATGGGAGAGGGATTAGCATATCGATTAGAATGTGCAAAACCGATGATGAAGCCTGAGGTATCCTCTGAAGTGACATGGATAAAATTAGGGCATGACTGAGTGCCCTATATTCTGAAGTAATTACTCTTCCCCTTTCTCGTTTGTTAATTTCTTTTCTGTAAGCCTCTCAGCTTGCATTGTTACAAATAGCCTTGAATACCCTTCGGATTATTAGGGGTATCGAGATTTTGAACAGAATTGTCAGAGTAAACCTGGGGGTAGCGGAGATTGCTTATTGCTACAATCTGGTTCATGCAAAGGATGTGTGGTTCCTTTCCCTCGGGCATCCGGAGCGGATCATGCTTTTGTTCCCGACGTCGAATAAAGGTGTCAAGAACTATTGGGTGATTGTGTCGAAAGAATGGGCTTCCGAGGAAGGTAAGGCTTAAATTAACAAGGATCCTTATACTGGTAAAAAAACCCATTTTCCCGAGCCGAGTAAAAAGGGGATAAGCCAACCTTACCAAGATTTTGGAGAGGAAAGGTCCATATGGGATGGATGAACATGCGCATTGTCCTCATAAGTTGTTTGGCTTTGATAAGCTGCCTTGCAGCCTGAAGGATGACGCCAAAGGAGAAACTTCGACAAAGAAAAAAGAAAAAAGTTGGGCTTCTTAAATTGAGGAATCGAAAAGATGAAAAAAAGAAGAAGGTCATTTTCTCAGGTTCCCTTAGCTGGTAAGGTTACCATTGGGGTGTTAAGAACTCCGGACATCATTCTTGCTGCGGGCGCCAGTAGGATGACACCAATTTTGCAGATGGATGATCTATAAATTACTAGGAATGATATACTCCCAGTAGATCTGCTGGAGGTATATAACAGAGTTCAGGAGGAAGCGATGGGGTATATGGTAGAGGAATCTTTGAAAGAGTTTGACCTATCGGATAAATTTGATCCATTGACTTGATCCTTTGGTGCATCTTTGTAATAGCCTAGGTATTGCTGAGGAGGGTGAAAGTGAGGAGGGTAAGGAATAGGAAGATAGGGCCGAACCTTTCGGATCTGCTCAAGAAGGGGATGTTGGTGGTACTAAGAACTAGGAGTCAGGTTTAGAATCTAAATCTTCGTCGGATGCAATCGAAATTGGTGAAGGGAGTAGTGAGACTGAGAGTGAAAGGCCGGAAGGAGAATATCTCTTTTGTAATGTTCCATCTAGCTTTGACGGGATGGGGAGTTTTAATGGGCTGCAGAGAACTTATCCTACGTTTTACAAATAACTTTATAGCAAATCATGGGAAACTCTCAGCTCAAAGTGCGTGGATAACCTTTATCTAGTAAATCCACTCTTCATCTTTTTAGCCTCCTCTAATTTCTATTTCCTCCTCCTCCTCTTCCTCCTCCTTCTTCTTCTTCTTCTCTCTATTGCCTTTTTGTGTGAACAAGGTGCCTCTCAACTTGATGTGTTGTTGTCTAGTCATCATTGGAACATATCAATCGTTAAGCCCAACTTGCTCATGACTAAACTATTTCAAAAAGGGAGCTCGACCTTCGTGATAAGAAAATTGTCGAGCTTACCAAACTACTTGATTAGAGAAGTAAGGTTCTAGAAAAAAAACTTTGAAGGAAAAAGAAGAGGCCGAAAGGAAAGCTTCCGAGTTTGAGAAGAGGATCGCCAAGGTAGAGGGAAAAATTCAGAGTTGACTAAAGCTAATATCAGGAAGGATAAACAGATGAAAGATTTGGTTCAGACCAGAGATAAGGGGAAGATGTTAATGAAAGAGAATGATGAAAGGATAGCGAAGCTTGTGGCAAGGTATGAGGAGTGGAACACAAAGACATCTTCTTTTACCTTTGGGTGAAAGAAGTTATGTAATTTGAGACCCGAAACATGTACTGCAGGGGTTTAGAACTTGCCAAGGTGCCGAAGGCTAGCCCTATTTGGGTAAAGGCAAATTTTCTTTTCCTGATCCTAAATTTACCAAGGATGTGGAGTTCGGCTTCAAGGCTTTCATGGAGTTTAAACACAAACAATCCTCCAGGATGTCGTCCCCTACTGTTGGTACCTCTTTGGCTTCTTCACGTCCAGATGTATCTTCTTTGCGTCCTTCTTCTAAAGATAAGGCA
>MKEJ01033967.1:0-14491 GCA_001753735.1 Embelia ribes
ATGCTGATAAAGCCTTGTCATTTTTAAATATCATTAAAGTGTTATCAACACTTATGATAATTATTGAAGGGCACTGTATAATAAAAAGCTGAAATTTTATCAATATATGCTTTCTTATTGATTTTTGAATGCATTACAATCATACACGTGTCTTTTATTGTAATACAATATTGTTACAGTACTTTAGAAAATTTTGGGGCCTTATAATGCATGCTATCATCATATTATTGAGCATAGTTGTCACATCTCGAATTCCAAGAAATCCGGGAACGTTAGATAAATAAAAGAAAAATAATAATAATTAACAACAACCAAATCACGACAACCAATAAAACCTGCTATAAATATATACAAAATATGGCTAACCTCCACAATGGTTTATATATCCAATACATAATATATAAATCAAAATGCAACGTACCAAATTGCAAATGCATAAATTCCGCCAAGCTACATGCTCGCCAAAAGAAAAGAAAAGAAATATATACATCAACCTTTCGTCTCACGTACAACAATGCATCCACTACAAGGTCATGCCAAATGCAGCTAACAAATATCTCCCTCTAAGAATGCATGCTACACTAATATGATCCCTACTCCACTCTACCGCCCCTAAAAAACCACACAAGTCCCAAGCTACAAGTGCAACAAAAATATACAGGTCAGATTCTAAACAACAATATAAAAATGATTCTAAGTATGTACATGCTATGAATACACATGTAAATATACAAAACTTAATTTTAAATATGCATATGTCTATGATATGAAATGCAAGTGCTAAATATACAATATATATGTTATCGGCATGAAAGGTAATCCATAATCCTACAACATAAGGGGTAAGTACAATCCCCATGGTACATGTGTTATGCCATCGCCCAACACCATCGCCCAACGCAGTAGTCATATGTCGTTGCCATACACTATCACCATAGTCATACACTATTGTCATATGCTATAGCCATCGCACATCGCTCATCGCCATCGCACATCGCTATCGTACATTGCACATTACACATCGTCATCGCCATCGTACATTGCATATCACTATCGCACATTGCACATCGCCATCGCATATAACCATGACAAAATATACATCCCGAAGACATCACATACCCCTGACTATTACATCACGAAGGGATCTCATGTCCTCTACCCCAGGCATAACAAAGGCAAATCAAGCCCCCGACTCCTCGCATAATAAAGGCATATCATAGCCCTGACTGCTCGCATAACGAAGGCATATCAATCCCTCGACTCCTGGCATAACAAAGGCATATCAAGCCCATGACTCCTTACATAATGAAGGCATATCAAATCCCCGACTCAATATTAAAATTTATAAAGGGTTTGCATCTCATGCTTATTCTTCTTTATAAATATGAACTCCACATTACATGCCCTGTAAGGATCCGCCACAGACCGTGACACAATCGATGCCTACAATGACCCGCTACTCTCTTAATGACATGATTAAAATCTATTATGACCCGCCACTCTTTTAGTGATGAGATCATGCCCACTCCTATGACGACACTTATCGGGAGGCTCGTAATCATGGGTCAACAAAGTATAACAAAGGCAACTTATGCCCCCGGCTCTACAAGACCGTTGTGCACCACGACAAAGTAATCATCACTATCACATACCTCGACGAAGGTCAGTATCACCGTCACACACCCCGACGAAGGTAAACATCACAGTCGTACACTGCGACAAAGGTCTTTGCCAAGTTATCAAACCTAACTCAGAGCTATCAGATGCTTTTCACAAAGGGCATCAAACCTAACTTAGGGCTATCAAGCGCTCTCTCGAAAGGGCATCAAACCTGACTCAAAACTATTAGGCGGTCTCCCTGAAAAGCATCAAACCTGACTTAGAGCTACCAGGTACTCAATCCTGACTCAGAGCTATCAGATGCTCATATACTTTACGGGTCACACATCTCAATAAGGGTACCAACTCAGAGCTATCAAATGCTTTCCCCGAAGGGCATTAAACCTAACTAAGAGCTATTAGGCGCCCTCCTCGAAGGGCATCAAACCTGACTCAAAGCTGTCAGATGCTCTTCCCGAAGGGCATACACATCCATCGATTCTGAATCACATCACTAACCATCTCACCGAATACTGAATCTCAACTTAGAGCTATCACATTCTCATACATATACAAATATCCCTCATATTTGTACAACCCCCCCTACGTATGCATACATACATATATATATACACACACACACAATTATATGATATACCTAATAATTCATGGGTTGAGGGACAATTAGAACATGTATAGTGTATGTATTATGGGGGAAATCCAAGACAGTGGAGATGAGTGATGAGACCCTTTTGCTGTACACAAGCTATCAAATTGGTCATGAATGGATAGGCATACATGAGGATCAACAGCTAGCAATTTTCGCAATTTTATCATCCAAAAAATTATTAAAAACACATAATGGTACACCCATTTGAGGATATGAATTATTGTAATAATCCAAGATATCAAAGAATGTAGATAGCAAAATATGTAAATTTGCTGCGTAAGAATTTGAAAATTATATATCTTATGCTTATTTAGGTTTGTGACTAAAATAATTGTGCTAAATTTTTTGTATGGTTGTCAAGATATAAATCTGGGCTACAAGGTTGCTCAACGGTCCCTACAGAAAATCCCAGATTGTTAGATTAAAATAACAAAGGTCCAAACTAAATGATGTTTTTTTTCTTTTAACTTAAATTTTATATTGAAACTTTAGTTTTAATTTGGGAAATTAGCATTTTATCAAACGATTTGGAGATGCTGTGCACCAAGTGCAAGCGGATTCTGATCAAGCATTGTAGCATTTTATCAATCTCCGCTTATATACCAACTAGATTTTCAATCTATAGGGACTTTTTTTGTAATTTAGCTTTTTGGGCTTTTGTATTATTTGAAGAACATATATTTAAAGATTGAAATACACTAATGATCGACCAAAATTCTATTTAAGAAATGTGAATTTGCTCTCTTCTAAAGTTTTTTTTTCTCACATCAAAAAGCTAATTTCTCAAAGTAGGAGATTATATCAATATAAATGATCACAAATTTTTTATCTCTAATGAATCCGCTTGATAAGATTTAACTCATTTAAATTAGCTTTGTGCCCATAATAAGGACTAAGTACATCACTTATTCAAAACTTGGGAATTATTATCGTTGCAATTGAAACTAAGGAGACCAAATAAAATATTTGATGAAATTATGGGGATGGGTATTGTAATTAATCCTATTATATTTAATATTGCATTGTTTCTAAGCATAAAATTTGCGAAAGTCAATACTATTTATTCATTTTTTATTTTGGTCACGCGTTAGGAAGCAGAAACTTTTCAAATTAATAGATTAGAAGTACAGAAATAATGATTTTTATCATGTGAACCCATCCAATAATTTGACTGCCATTCCAATTCGTTCATTTTATAAATAAATAGAGTCCTAAATAATACAATGAATTTTGTTAAATAAACAAGTCGAGTTTGAACACCTTCAATTCGACTCGGTAAGGGATTGGGCTCATTTGATTAATATATTTGTATACATATATATATTTCGATTTTGAGGAGTAAATTTAAGTAAATATATACATATATTTCAGATTAAATCTAATAATTGGAAAAAATTTAGTGTTCTTTTACCTAAATTTTACATTTTATCAATTAATTTATTCTCTTATATTAGTAATATTAAGATAAAATATTATACAATATTTTAATTATATGATGTATTCGTAAGTACATAATTATTAATTGACGATTTTATATTACATTTAAGTTAATCATATTTTTAGAAATATTTATTGCCAATAACAAGTAATATTTATAAATCTAAAATAACTAAATTGTTCATGAACTGACTCAGGCTCGTACGAGGCAAATTTGAACAAAAATATAGGACTCATTAAGTAAATGAGTCGAGCCTGAACAAGCTCAAACTTGGCTCGGCTAAACCCATTTGCAACTCTAATCTTATTGTAGTATATCTTAATTAGATGAAGAGTACTTTAATATGCTTTATATAAGAATATAAATACATATAATAATTTGGGCGATATTATTATTTTTTATTTTATATTATTTTTTGACATTAGGTGATATTATAAAAATAGGGAAAAAGGGCCTGATTGTGATAGTCGAGATAGCAATTAGGCAGATGGGGAGGCACACACACCACATGGACAAAGTGGAGAGATCACATGAGGGATGTTTTAAAACTATAATATATTGTCGGAGTTTACGTATATATATATATATACACACACACATATTATATATATATATATATATGAATGATTCCTTAAGAGTACTATGTTCCAAATTTTGAATACCCCAATAGCCCTCTATAATTGACACATGACGTCCCCTCCACTTACCACCCACCAAACCAACCATGTGCCATTAACAAACTTCAATTTAATTTTTTCCTTTCGTTTTTGTTTTTGAGTGGCCTTTAATTCGACTCAATCCACTAATAAAGGTGTTATTGCTCTATCAAGCTATATCACGTCTTTAATCCGAGTGACGTAAAGTAAACAAAAAGATTTTGTACAAAACCATACTTTTATAATGTGAATCCATGCTTAATTATGTGAATCTATGTTTAGTTTGCTCAGGTATATCATTACTAGATTTTCTTGTAATGTTTCCAAGTGAAGTCATACTATGTATATCTTAGTTATTCATTTTGATTATAGGAACGCATAATTAAATGTGTAGTCTATAGAAATCATATCATGTACGCCTAGTTCTGATTTGATCAAACGGTTACAGAGACTGTTAAACTTTTGAATAACTTTGCCGAAAAACAGACCCTACAACATATGAGATTTATTTTCATGAGTAAGATGCTTTTTATGTAGCTATGGTGATTCCGTTGTTTTGTAAATTAGCTTCTGTTCTTTTTAATGTCTCCTATGCTCACGATAATCCTTAAAAACTCCTAAAAGTCGTGATGCCGCTGATGTAGTGTCACCGATGATGATCATAATTCATCTATGAACGACTCAACCGTCAACTATTTTTATTGACTTATGTTTGCTCCCTTGCATTTAGGGCCACACCTGTGTCATGGGAATACAGAAGATGCCCGCAATCACACAATATTCGCGTTGTGTTCGTGAGCTAGCTAGATATTTTTCTACTCAAGTGTTACATCTCATTTTTCTTGAAGGCAACTACTCCTTTGGATTTCATCTACCAAAGTAGACATTGTGTCCAAAGATAGAAATTGAGGATAGCAACTTGTCAATGGAACTAAATTTTCAAAATAGGGGTCCAAAGATGGTGTGACCCTTAAAACAAAGGGCATTTCCATGTTAGAGGTTTAACTGAGTGAAAGGAAAGTTAGTGTCATTTAGATGAACGGACTTTTTTTGGGTAAACCAACTAATAGCTTGTCTTTATTTTCGGATACTAAAATGATCGGCATCTTTAAATTTCTTTTAAAATATCTTCACACATAGTGTTTTTATATTTCTTTTACAATTATACTGTGTTTTACTACATTTGATTAAAAGAATTATCAACACCAAATAAACACATTAATCAAATAAAAATTAACATAGTCTCATCCATATGTTGCCGATTTTGAAAATAGAAAAACACAGTACGGTATGATTAATGATCTTTTTGAATAATATTAAGTTATGATGAGAAAATATATGTCGGCAGATTTTTTATTTTTATTTTTTTGTATCTTCTCATAAATTGTAAGAATATTAGTATATAAATCATTGTATATGATTCATGTATTATTTTAGCAAGTTTTTCGGACATTTCCACGGAAACGATTTTCACAATTCTGATAGAATTTCCTCGTAACTATATGGTTTGAGAAAACTTTTGTAAGATTGTTCAATCAATCAATCATAAAAATTTTCTCTAAGCTACTTCTAATTTACTTAATCTACAATCTATATAGTACAACCAGTTTCAACATTTATCATTAATTAGAAAACTTTTTTATTGATCGTAAATTATTTAAATCATGCCCTTCGTGCCACGTGACAGGGAGAGTCTCTCCCACAAGAAAGAATTTAATTCAATTTAAATGTAGTAAACTATACTAAATTAAATTTTATGCTCTTTCAGATTCAAATTATCCAAAAGTCAAGTACATCTCACACAATCAAATTTGCCAGATCAATAGCATCAAAACTCATATCTATTGCACAAGACAACTTTATTATACTTACATAATATAAACCGCGTGTCACTAACAAGATTTGTTTTTGTGTAAACAATAGCTAATTACACTTTGCATACAGTCATCAATCTATATACCATTCATATATAAATTTATACTTTTTTTTTTTTTTATGAATCTAAAGTTTTGATGATTGTTTTACATACACCTATATACCTATTTGATAGTTGTTACTAGTTAGCACCAAAACTTTGAACCTTCCAAAAATGCTTGTTTCGAACTGATTTTTGTGAACCTACGAAAGATAAAACTTGTTATTTTAACAGAATCAAGTGCAGTTAGAAAATTTAAATGGCGAGATAAATAATATTTTCATGGAGGGAAAAATAGTTGATAGTTATAATTAGAAACTCAAAATTTGATATCAACTAATGGCTCTTGTAAATGTGACATGCTAAAGTTTTGTTCGATAACAACTTATAAGCTTAAATTATTTATTTATTTATTTTTTTTGCTTAAAAGCTGAACAACATTTGGCTGCTCAGCTTACTTATTTGTTATATTGGAAGTTTTAAATTAGATGTATCTAGCTTTTTTCTTAGCAGAAATAAGCTGACTTATTTACTTAAGAACTGCAACGAAACGAACCCAAAGAAATGAAAAACTTTACATATTCAAGTACATTTCTGCAATACTAAAGCACTTTGGATCATTTTTCCTACAGTCATCAGCATCGGACGCAAACACTGCCCACCTGTCAATATCAACCCCACTGCTCTCCAACAGGCACTCGTTTGCATACGACCTTCATTGTTCTACGAAAGAGATGGCAAAGGCATTTCGTTCCAATGTTGTCGAAAAAGTTGAACCTGCAAGAGAAGGATATCTGCTTACTCTCAAACTAGACTTGGCTAAACTTCCACGGGGCAAAGGTAATTGGACGTTTCCACGTAAATATTTAATTAATATTGTCTCAACGATTTTTCGGACAAGTATGCTATTGCTGATTTTAAGTTTTTATAGTTTGAAAACTATATTACAGAAATTAGCTGCAAACTGTTTTTCGTAGACAGAAAATTCAACTGTAAAAAAATATTTGAATACTAGATTTGGAAATTTGAAAACTAAATAGATAACCGAACAGGGCCTAAAAACTCGAATAGCTTTACCAAGTAGGCCCTATTATCTTTTCATCTCGTCATTTAAGTATCCAGTTTTATTTCTGTCAGGAGCGGTGAAAATTATTAAACAAATTTCGTCGGTGCAAGCGACAATACTAAGCTCCCAGCTGAAAGAAATTTTGATGAGCATCGATTCCCAGGACGCCTCCGAAGGAGTATGTAGACCGATCAAACTAATTTATCATCCGAGAGAACCTTTCTTCGTCGTAAAACAGGTATCTATACCAGTGATTCCGAAAATAGTTTAGTGCAAATCTTTTCTGATATCTAAAAGCAGTGACATAGTTTATTTTACAGGCAGCAAAAATTACTACCATTTTCCCGATGCGTTTCAAAGAAGAATCAGATGTGATAATCGCGGCAGCCTTCTTTCAGGTTCTGCAGCAAAGTAGAAAAAACCAGAACAAGATAGAAATTAACTCGCGAAAATGAAACAAATAATTGTTAGAATAAATGTGATTTTGCAGGAACTTATTGATGTGGGGAGTTCGAAACCATTTTCTAGAGCACCTCCTTGCACTTGGTCCCCGATTCCCCCTCCCGAGTTAAGAGGAGAGCACTTTCAAGATTTAAGCACCAACGGAGGCTTTGTCACTTTTGGTATCTTCTTAATTAACTATGTAGAAACATACTTTTTATATAAGGAAAATGATTCACATAATGACAATTACAAACTGAAACTGTGAAAGCACTTGTGTGTGGATCAACGTTGAGAATGTACCCAGATAGGTGTTTGTACGATTTTTGTAGGTGTATCAGTTTATTTTTGGTAATTAATTCACTTGGATAATTTTCTATGGCATATTGATAGATGTATATTCGCATCACATTAAAGGCAAAAGGCTCGATAAAACCGTGTGGTCCCTGCTGAACTTCTATGCCTTCGTAAAATATCATGTTAAGGTTAGTATACCGAACTTTATCTAACCATTTGTAGTTCGTTAAGCATTGACTAATCATCTTTCTAAGTAAACGAAAACCCTGAACAGAGCACGAGAGGGTTTATACGGAGGCGAATGAGGAACCGTTTGGAAAGTTTGGTTAAGGTAACAAGCTAGCAGCTAATATTTGTTCTAATTTGTTAGTTCTTTTAGTACAGCTAGAAATTCTTATAGGTACAATTTTTTCATTTTTTTAAAATAAAATTCTTCGTTCAGGTCCTGCAGAACGACAACGTAGAGCAAGATCAAGATGCAGAACAGATTCTCGGTAATACTTCAACTTAAATTTGTATAACTCTCTAAGTTTTTGTATCGGATTTTAAATATATATTCACTCAAATCACAATCACAACCGGATAAACATTTTCTTTTCATTTTCCGCACCATACCTGTATGAAGAGATCAATATTAACTCAAAGATGTAGATTATATTTATCGATTTTCAATAACAAAGAGTGATTTTTTGTGCAGGATGTGGTTGTATGAAGAAATTATTCTGGATCCCGATATCTCCGAGGATCAATAGAGGATGTGGTTTCGCAAACAAGATCAAACGAATCAATCACAAAATCAAGATTCGTTGGCTCAGTTGCCTCCGTCGTCGATCCTTGTCAATCCCCAAGTTCTCTTCTACTATGAAATATCGAAAACTAAAGTAGCAACTCAAACCCTCCCAATACCCGTAGAAATAGTTACTTTCCGTAATGATTGTAATAAAACAAATAAATCTAACAAACTTTCGGCAAAAGATTTGTAAACCGACCCATCCATATATATATTTATATATAACCAACTTTCGGCCTTTGATCACACTCTTAAAGGGTTGTTAGTCTCTCCCTTTCTTCCATTGTTTGGTATTTGATTTGACTATGTATAAGGTAACTCCAAAAGCAAAAATCACATCGCACGATATTAAACCACTAAGCAAAACATGTTGAATCAATCTTCATGTTTTTGCTTTTGAAAATAAGCAAGCCAAAGCATATACAAAATAGCATTAGGTATGTGTAGAACACACACTATGAAAAGGGACATGCCACACTCAATACATTACAACTACAATGCAGCCTGTGCCACAAAATTGTGTGGTTCAGATTCTGCCAACACATTAATAATATGGATTTTCATTGCGTTTGTCAAAATCCGGACTACACGATTTTGTACCAACCTTGGATACAATATATCAGCTACCACTATTACACAATCATTAAGATACTTATTGTACAGCTTGAGAATGAATAATGGACACAGCAATAGAGAGTAGATGCAAAGGCGATAAGTGCGACTGGAAATGGATATCGTACAAACCATCACAAATATTCACCATTTGCATCACCGGTGCAGAATCTTGCATACCAGACGCTCGTATATCAGTTTGTGACAAATTTTCATCTTTGCTTCGCTCGGCATTGAGTACAGTAATCGGACACCCAATATCCCAACCACCACAGTCGCATTTTCCACCAGATCGCCACCTCTCGACAAGGCTGGAAGGCCCACCAATTCTATTTTGCGGGCCCCCGTGAAAATCTGCGGGGATTATGATGTTCATGCTCGTAGAGCAATCTACATTGTTCCCAACAAAATAATCACAGGGTGTAGGTGAAGTTTCTATCGAAGAAGCTGTATTTTTCGACTCGATTTTCTTCAAAAACTTCATTCCCCAACCACCAATCTCGGGTTCTTGATGAATCCCGCAAACATGGTCTTTCACAATTATGGAGGCTAATTCAAGATTTGGCCAAAAATTCATGGATAAATCTATAATTGGCTTTTCATTCGTCAACTCGCACATAGAACAGGCTCTATCCCTCGAAGCGTGACTAGTCTTAAAAACCTCCGATATTTTCTTTGACGATCCCTTACTCTTAGTAGAGCTATGGCTTTTAGAAGTTTGTGCTTCTCCCGTATCTATCTCAGCTTCGCCAAACAAGACAAACTCGGTCTCCTTAATTTTGAAATTATTCGGGCAGAGCTTGAACGATGTTGAAACCCTCATCTTTCCAACAAGACATGCCTCGGTATGGAACGTATACAAATAATCAAAGCCATCATTCTTTGGGAGCTCGGGTTTGATTATATTTGCTGT
The DNA here is from genome assembly GCA_001753735.1 of Embelia ribes. Lineage (NCBI taxonomy): Eukaryota > Viridiplantae > Streptophyta > Magnoliopsida > Ericales > Primulaceae > Embelia > Embelia ribes. The sequence goes on from MKEJ01033967.1 coordinate 10,398, forward strand.
ATAGACCTCATTACCATCGTCTAAGGAGAAAACGTATCGAGGAAGCCCAGTCTTCCATATGCAACGGAGCATTCCACGATTAAGACTACTGAACAATGAAAAACATGAACGATCGGAGACGGTAGATGTGCTTGATACAGAAACATGTCTTTTGCGTTCGGTTTCAAGTGTAAATCTTTCACTTTGAGAAATCGCCATTGATGAACCAATACTCGTCGAAGAAATCGTAGAAATAGTATCATCAGCTGATTCTGTAGCATCAATTACATGCGCTCTTCCACCAACTGTTCCATCTTCAGCGCTAACCGATTGGCGAACCACCTTCGCTTCTTGTGATCGTACCCATTGTTCCATTGCTGATGATCCCAGCTTCCAGTGGGAAATAACTAACAAATTCGTTTAAATCGTAACTATATTCACTATTCGAATGAAGTCAAATATAAACATATAACTTAACATATTGTATTTCATCAATACCAACATGTTGTAAATAATTAAACCAGATAACTTATGTTTAATATTGCGTAATATTAAGTATAATAACTAGTCTTTTCTTCCCTTATATTTGAAGTTAATAATATGTTTAGAAACTCAGGATTACTTAACGCCGTTAATATATATCAAGATACCGTCTATTGATCTGCCTTTTCACAATTAACAATCATAAGTTATTTTTTTATTTTTTATTCAAACTATTTGCCGACTAAACTTGTGAATTCTATTCACATGCGTATCAACTATATATATATATATATATATATATGTCTTTTCAGCCGCCTAAAACTCATAAAATTCTAGCTTATACTAAAAAAATTACTTTGAATTGTCAAAATTTTAAGTCATTATTGTGATTAATTTAAATTCAAGGTGTGTGAATAAGATGATCATATATTTTCATTTTATAATTTTAAGGGGATAAATAATAGTGAAAATATTAAACAATTTGTTGTGATTAACTAAAAACTGGATAATATATGGTTATTAATTGCAAAACATCAAAATACATGGTGGTTATTTCCAAAAATTTATTGCGATGGTTATTTAACTTTTATCCAAAGTATTATAATGAAAATATATTACTTATTTATGTTTATAACTAACTGTATTATAAAAGCACCTAACTCTTTTTTATTATTTTCTCCTTTTTCATTCCAAAATTGCCATCGAACTTATTTTTTCTAAATCTTAATTAGGTATGGCTAACTTAGTAAGTTAAACAAGTGATCTAAATCCTTTAAGCCAACCCTAAAATCATTATATTATACTCAAACGTGACAGTCTTGAATATATGATACAATTGATTTGATTTGTCCCGTTGACTCTTTATAGTTTTTTTGTTTTTAATTTTTAATAATGATTTGTTGACTATGAATAGGCTTGATTTCTGTATATCCACGTGCTTTTCCATTTATTTATTTTTCTAATTTAATTTTGAGTTTTTTCTCGGAGTTTAAACTTGTTTTGCAAGAAATTTTTTTTTCTTAAGTTACGTGCTTTACATGAAAATATGTGTGAATTTAAATGTAACTGTAATTTCGTTTTTTTTTGGTTGATAAGTTGGTGCATCGTGGTTGATCATAGCTAATTTGTGATGATTATGGAATTGGGATTTAGAAATTCTATTATCCATCATGATATACTTCTATCAGTACGTATACACGTATTAAGTAAATATAATAGCCTTAGTTTTTGGATTATTTTGTACTTTGGTTGGTTGTTATGTATATGGGTATTATATATATAAGGATTTGGGTACTACTTTGTTTAGGTTTGCTAGTATTTTAAGTTGCGGGTTTTCAATCGGATTAATTAGCCCTAGTTTGAGAATGCGGATAATTTTTAAAATTCGTTTTTTAAATTTACTTTTGAAAGTTAATTTTAAAAGCAGATATAATTTTAGTATTTGGTAAATAAATTTTAAAAGTTGATTTGATATGTAGTATAGGGTTTAGTAAAGTTGTACTCTTATTTTTTATTGCAAAAAGATAAAAGTAGATATGTATTAGGAATATTATAAATATGATTGAGATTGTTATGATAATTACTAAAAGAAAAAACATAAGCGATTTTCAAAGCATCACTAATCCTTCTTCTAATAGCATCTTTTAAAAAAAATTATTAAAAATAGATGTTTTAAAGTTTATCAAACACCTCTGGCTATAAGTTCCGAGAAACAAAAACCAAAACGGGTAGCAAAATAAATAATCCCACAGTGGCCCTAAGACTGAAGTTAGATACATATGCAAAGGAAGGGTCTTTTTGAGTTCTTAGATTTATGTGAAATAACTTTCAAATGAAAGATGCAAATATTTTTTCATGGATAATCTTTGTTTTTGGTTGCTTCATGTAAATGGTACACTAGTTTGAGATACATGCTTTATTGGTTGATAGGATCAAAACTCAAGCTGGAAAATTGAATGTGAAAGAAAGGTTTTTTTTTTTTTTTATAAATAAGAATAAATATATATTTATATTGAGCACTTAATTTGAATGGTTTGAAAGCCTAGGAAAAAGACAAGAATGATGATTTTATACATACAAATATGTAGGAGTTTTCTATATACTATCTATCAAAATGTGTTATATTAGATTTGTGTGGGTGTCAATATAATTTTTTAAAGAGTGCGAGTCCACAAATAGCAGCATACAGAAAAATCCTACATACTTGTATGTATAAGATTTCAATCCAAAATACAATTCAATCTTAGTGTTCAAATTTTGAATTGTTTGAAATTTTAGGAAATTTTAGGAATATGTTCTAATAACCTATGTAGAAATGGAACCAAACTGCTCTTTTTTTATTGATGAATGTCCTAAATTTATAAAGGCTTTAATACCAAAAAATAAAACATTTTCAAAATAATGATTATCAAAACTCATATATTTTGCAGTTTTGCCTCGATATCGAACAATAAGGATTTAACTTTTTCAAAAAATGACATGTGGTCAGTAGCATCATTCAATTAATAAATAAGCACAAGGGTATAGTGACTCAAATTGTACGATATTATTTGCTTTGCTAAAAATGTACACATCACGAATACAATGTTACAAGTCTTTTTTGCACAATATATCAGAGAAATATTTTACATAACGTTGTATATATATATATAGATAATTATACAAAATTGTGCACTATAACCACATATCTAATGGTGTATATAATTTTGATAAATGAAAAAACAAAAAAAGGAGACCCCGGATTATTCAACTTTAAATTTAATGAAAAAAAATATAAAATCTAAATTTATACCCATCAGGATTTTAATTAATTTCCTGGTTGAAAAAGGGTCCTCCAAATTATGTGATCTGTATTAATTAATTAAATCCAAGATGGGATTGAAGTGTAGTTGCATTTGAAGGAGTTAACACCACTTATATGAGCAAATATATCTGATGAATCAAACATTTCTTCTTCCTTCACCACTATTGGTAGGGACTGCAAAAAAAAAATAAAAATAAAAATAATTAATTAATTAAAATAAAGATTAATATAATTAAGGATTGGGGTACAAAAAGTGGCACTGAAAATTGCCTTTATTAAAATCCATCAAAATGTATTGAAGGGTATTTCTACTCACAAGTGAATAGGCCATAATTCTAATTCTATCAAAATTTTCAAATTCAAACAAATGAAGTTATTGATTTTTGGTATACTTTTATTCCCTTATCACTAGTGGTAGGAATTGCAAAAAAAAAATAAAATATTATTAGAGATTGGGGAACAAAAAGTGACACTGAAAATTGCTTTTTCGCAGGTGTGGCATTTATTAATGGGTATTTCTTGTCACGAGTGAATAGTCCGTTATTCAAAATTTTCCAATTTGAAAATTCATAGAAATGATTAGGTTGAGTCTGATATTGCTTTTGGTAGACTACTTTGGCTTTTTTCTCCGATAAAAAAACAGGCAGTGGACTTGTATCTATATGGGGTAATTTTGAAAATGCCTTGGAGGTTATATTTGAAAAATTATATATTTTTTATTAATCTAATTACAAAATACTAGTTAAATTTCCAGTAAATGTGTACTTTCATTTTTTACAATAAAGTAATTATTTTATCATAATCATACCAAACATCACACCACTTCTCA
>MKEJ01033968.1:0-10974 GCA_001753735.1 Embelia ribes
CTTATTTCGGTCTAATATTCCGAGTGAGCCAGCTAGAAAATGATTAATTTTTCAAAAAGTTTTGTGAATTGACGAGGGTAGAGATGAGTTGAATCTTGATATACGATTATGAATAGTTTTTGGTACTTCAACTTATTATTATTTATATTAGATGGTGACACATCATTTCCTTCCTCTCTCCTTATTCATTAACCGAAATTGGGGCAACACATAAGATGATCACACATAAGGTGCCTATAAAAAATTCGATAAATTTTAATATTCGGGATGACAATTGGGTCAATTCAATTCAAATCAAACCAAACCACAATCAAGCAACCCAAATCTAATCCAAACCCAAACAACTTTCAACCCAAACCAAATCAAACCCACAATATTTCTAACCGAAACCTAATCCAACCCACAACCCAAATGAATAAAAACTTGACTCATCCCAATTCAACCTAAAATATATATAATTTACATTTCTATAAAATTAATTTGAAAAAATCATTTTTTTTTATTTTTTCTCCCAAATAAAATTTTCCCAATAAATATTTTTTTTAGCAAATTGTTTTAAAAAATTAAGATAATTTTTTTTAATTATTTTATAGCATCGGACCAATTGCAACCCCACGTTTTCATTCTCCTGCTCTATATATAGACATACATATAGGAAATGTTATGTCTATATACACAGTTATTTTAACGTTGGGTCAGATTTAAGTCCAATTTTTTATACTGTTAAATTTTTTTGTTACACTGTGGGCAAATTCAATGGTTCCACATGTGCATATATGTATGAACATTATTTAGTTCTAAACCGTGGAGAGGGAAAGTTTAATAATAGTTTAATACACTAAGAATCACCATGATTTACGGCTCCCTCGTAATTCATGTTTCTCTCTCCAACATACACACACATTTTTTTTCTTTTTTTTTCTAAGTTATATACAGTCCAAACAAGTCACTTTTCCTTCAAATTGATAATCACAACTATAATATATGCATATTCCACAATTCTCATATATGTAATTATTATGACTCAAATTTATATTTAGAATCCATATATATAAACAATATTTGTTTATTTAGAAAAATACAAAAGTTTCTATCCCTTCTAAGAATGTCATATTTTTAGTGTCTAATATTGCAATAAATTGGATATTAATTAGCATCTAATAAAACCTTTGATTTATAGGCATACAATGAGCTCATCTGAATATAAATAAAATTATTTTGTATGTGTTATAAAATCTAGAGTAAAATAAGAAAAAAATAAATGGATAGAACTTTCCACGTACAGTACACTCAATACAATCTTAAACCAAAACAAACCCAACTCAAAACTAACCCGACCACAACCCAATTAGTGGATTTAGGCATCAAAATCCAAACCACATTTATTTCAAATACAACCCAAATCAAACCAAATGCATTTGGTTTGAATTTATTGTGGATTGAGCTAAACAATTCAACCCAATTGACATCCCTAAGGCGGTAGTAAAAGTTGCACTAATACTAGCTTACACATACTGACCGTAAAGAAATGGTTTTATTATGATTTGGGGTTTGTATTTGAAATTTGTCACTAGCCATTGCGTTCTTTATTGCCCCCTTTTAAGAAGATAAGCTCCCCTCCATAATCTAATCTTCCATAACCTCCATAATTTAATTAATAGAAAGCATGTGTCTAATTTTAAATCCAATGGTGGTAAAGACTTCCATCTTGTACATTATTATTTTGACCAATCTTTGCCATTTCGAGAGTATTAACTTTAACCCTGAAACGTACATGATATTATGTTACGATAGCATATTTAAGGATGGAAAAAATAATTTTTTACTTTTTCAATTTTATTTTATTTTAATATTATAACTCTTCCCTTTATTTGAAACGTATACCAATTTTTTTTTTTCAATTTATTGCCATTAGGCATCAGAAACAACAAAGAAAAAATAAATATCAAAATAAGACAGAAGATACAAATAAATTGTTCATTTTTAATCCCAAAAATTTAATAGAAGAACAAAAAACACTAAAAGAATTTTTATAATTTGGTCATGATAATAGCAATGTTGCTATCCAAAAAATACTTAAAATAAATTAACAATGGCTTAATATTGCTTCATTCTTCAATTCATCAAGTAACTTTATCTCTTTAAATTAAATATGAACATTTAACCATGCGGTCAATTAACTTACAAAATCAAAATATATATTAAAATGTTAGAAATTACCATAACTGTTGTATTTTAAATTGGATATATGACTTTCTAACAATAAAACTATAGAGGGTACGAAGAATTAAATTATGAAAGTAACCCTATCCATTCAAACACTTTTCAATTGTAACTTTTGTTTTTACTTTCATTTAAAAGATGCATCATTAGGGGGAAGAGTGCAAAAATATTTAAAATTACTTTCACTTGTAAGGAAAAAAAAAAAGGAAAAACTTTAGGAAGTGTCAAATGAAGTTGATTTACTGTGTAATTCTTTTTCATATTTTTATAATATTTTCCACTACTTCGGAACAAATCAAATATATTCTCTCTTTTTATCGTAGAAATTCCAAATTATATTTAAACGCATCATCAATAAAGTTAAATATTAATTATGTAAAGTACATTTTCATTAGGAGAAGGAAATACACTATTGAGTTTAAACAGTGTTTTTAAATGATGACATTGTTTAATTTTCTTATATTTCTATAGGACTGACATTATATCTTTCACATGTTAAGAGTATTCACATTATAATTTCTCATTTTATTTATAAACTTTCTTATATGAAATAGAAATAATTTACATTAAATTTTCTAAAAAGTTATTTCTATACATCGAAAATATTAAATACAAAAATAATAAATTCTGAAAAAATATTTCTCTAATGTATTAGTGTATTTGTTTTATTTTGGGGCAAATAAATATTTTTTTAATAGAAAAATTGTAAATAGTAACTTTATCAACAGAAAAATTTATGATAACATTTCTAAAAACTCTTTTGAAAATTAAAATACTGATGTGGAAGATTTTTCCACTCAATTTTTCATTTAAGAAATTAAAAGAGTAAGAAACCCCCTTTTAGAAAAGCTGGTGTGAATGCTCTAAGAAATATTGTAATAAAAATTATCAGATTTTTTTTCTATACAGATAAAAAAATTTAAGTGTATATTATCTAATCAAGGTAGCTAAAAGTTTCATACGAATAAAAAAATTAATGTTAAGCAAATACGTGTATCCCACCATTACTCGTAAATAAGGAGGGCTAAATAGGCATTATAAAAAATTTATCGCTGTTACGGTATTATATCGGCCATTACAGTATCTATACCATGAATTTGAAAAGAAAAGGGATATGAATCCAATAAACATCGTAGATTATAATTTATTAATTGTAACCCTACACTTGTTTCACTCCAAATTCATAACAATAAAACCGTTATAGCAATCACTACCATTATCTCATGAATGACGCACGATAGAATTATTTTCTTTTGAAAATTAGATTAATTAAGGAAAACCAAAATATAAGATATTGGGATTCTTCCATGGGATGTACTATTCTTTCTTTAAATGTTAGTAAATAAACACACAAACATTTATACATGCAGATAAGAAACGAGTAGAATTTTCTATAAAAGGTGCTTAGAATTTTAAGAGATAGCTAAACCTTAACTCTCAATATTAGTTAACTCTGTGGGTCCGAAGGCCGAGTTACCGAGTTGGTAGATTTCCGGTAGGAACCGCGTAGAAATATGCCATTGACGTTAGTAAAGCCAAAGCAACAATAGTATTTATGTTAGTAGGGTTCGATTAATGACATAATCATATATATGATTGTCACTCCATCATTTCAAAATAATTACTCCTCCGCCTCCAAATTATTATTAATATTTATATGTTATGATGTTCCAAAATAATGTCTATTTTATACAGATAAATTCAACAAAAATTTAAAATTTCTAAATTTCTAAATATTAATTAATTTTTTTTTGAACTTTGACACCATCATTTTTTCCTTAATCACAAATCATTTTTTCCTTAATCACAACACATTAAAATATTCAAATCCTTCAATTTCCCTCAAACATTACATCTTCTTCGTATTAACTATTTCTCTCTCTAAACTTCATCTTTTTATTACAAAGTCATATCTTAAATCAACGATAATTTTAGCCCTGTTTGATTAGCAATTATTTTTAGTTTTTTGTTTTCGCTGGAACCTTGTTTGGTAATTAATTTTTAAGATTTAACTTTCAAAGTTTGATCTTTATTAGAAAAGTAATTTTAAAAATTATTTTCTAGCTATTCAAAATTTTAATTTTAACTGAAAAGGAAATATACCATATTTTAAAAAATAAATATACTTCAATTTTTAATTCTCAATTTATGGTTATAACTTAGTTTTTCCATTTAAAATACTACTGAAAAGATCTTTTATAAAAAATTGTAATATTTGATAATTGTGATTTATTTTTATATTCAAAAAATAAAAAAATTACTTATTTATTCTAAATTATCTTCTAATCTTATCTTTTTTTCTATTTTAAAACATTTTAAATTTCTAAAAAAATTATTACTTTTTGTATAAAAGCACAAACTATAATAACAAATATTTCATGAAACAAAAGATGTACACAACATATGATCGTTAATTATTTTTGGTGCTTCAACTTACTATTACCTATATTTTTTATATTTTCAAAATTATATAAATATTTTTATTGTGTATTATAAAAAATAAAATACACGTCAAAAAATAATCAGCATTTTAAGGTTAATTTTTTTATCTTTTTTTTTTATTTTTATAGTTTGAAAACTAATTTTCATAAATTGTTGTGAAACAAGTTTTCGTGTACGAAAAATTGAATTATTGAAAAATCTCAAATACCAATTTTTAAAATTTGAAAATTGTAATACTAACCAAAGTGCGCCAAATGTAATTTAGATATGGATTCGTATTTATACAAAAAACATAGTGTAGGAAATATCTCCTTAAATGCATTTATATAATATTGATATTATCATATAAAAATTACTATCGATATGCATGCCAATGCATGAATAAATGTACATAGAAACTTTTTATGTATGAACTTTGCGCCCTTTTGGTATTTTGTACTAGTTTACATTAGGGATGAAGCGAAGGGAGCAGTTTACGATTAAGTTTGGACTTGACTTATTGAGGACTCGATTCAAGCTTATTTATTTAATAAATGAATTAAGCCTGAACAAAAATAAAATAAAATAGAGCTTTTTAAATAAAAGAGTCAAGTTTGAATAACCCCCCACTCGGTTCGTTAAGAGCTTGGGCTCATTTGATTAATATATTTGTATGCATATTTTTTGAATTAGAGGAGTAAACTTACATGAGTAAATTCAAATATTTCAAATTAAATCTAATAATTTTAAAAAAAATACCTTCTTACCTAATTTTTTTAAAACTAAATTTATCCTTTTATATTAGCAATATTAAGTTAAAATATCATAACATATTGTTATTATTTGAGATAATCACTACTACGTTATTATTAGTTGAAATTTTATATTAGAATCAAGTTAATTATGTTTTTCTAAATTTTTAATTGATCAATAACAAGCAATATTATAAATCTAAAATAATAAAAATATTTATGTACATGCTTGGGTTCACCTTGGTTCGCATGAATCGAACCTGAACAAAAAAAAATGTAAACCCTCGAAACACGAGCTGAGCCCCAATAGCGGAAGGCTCAGTTAGGCACAACCCTAATTTATGTGATATTATAATGCTCCTCTAAATGAACGGTCATGAGCAAAAATAAGCAAAAAAAAAAAATATTTTGGGATTCCATACATTGTGCGAAAGTTTGAAAATGTTTTTTTGTTTTTTGACAAATCTTCGTTATATCTAATTCACTCTAAAATTACTAATTTTACCAAATGTTTTCTTCTTTTTACAATATAAAATTATCTTTTTCGCTTGAACAAAATTACAATTATATTTTAAAATATCTTAAACCAAACGAGGATAAAATTGTAATTGCCAAAAAAACCTCTAATCTAACTCTATTCTAAATGCATCAAAAGTTTTTATATTTTTATAATTAAAATTTACATTAACACTTGAACAAAATTAAATTTGTATTCTAGAGTAACTTGAACCAAAAAAGGGTAAAATTATATTTGTTAAAAAATCTTTAAATAAACACATATCAAAATTAAAAACTAATTATTTAACTAAAAATAATTAAAATAATAAATTTGATAATGAAGTTGTAGGGACCTATTCTCATCGGTTACTGTGACATGGATACATTTAACTATTAATTATTATTATTATTATTATTAATCATCACCATCATCTATCTATCCCACTCTGAAAAGTAAATTTCCCTCCTTTGGTTTATCTATTTTCACTTCCAAAATTTTTGCAAGTCAAACACAAATAATATAACTTGTGGAATACAAGGACAAAAAAATTAAGGAAAAATTATAAACATCCTACACTAATTAAAAACTTAATGGTTCTCGTACAAATAGCATATTTCATGGACAAACATGGTTTGCACATAATTAAAATTTGTAACCATTTGTACTAACTAGTGATCTAATAATAACAATCTGTAACAACTAAATTATATTACATCTAAAATAATAAATAATATGCATTAAAACTTTTAGTTACGAGTAAAATGCTCTATTCAAATTTTGATATTACATAGGTTGCCACGAAATTTGTTGTCCAACATCTTTGAATGAATAGTAGGCTGCATTTTATCTTGTAGGCATCCCATATTTTATTTATATGCATTTTTTTTTATTTAACAATCTCACAATTCTTTGTTTTTTTTTTTCTTTTATACTTACACAAGTATTATTACAAGTACAACCACTAATTCCTTCAAATTTTAACTTGTTGTCTCTTAGGCAAATACAAGAGGGGATGGGGGGAGTGGGGGAGAATTGTATTCTAAAAAAATATATAAGGATAAAGATATAATCTTTTTAGAATTCAAGCATGAAAATCAAGAAGTTTAAATCAATTGCTAAATGAATTAAACAATAACAAAGCTAAATTAATCTAATAAATGAAATAATCAAGAGTTTAGGGATAAGAAAGTACAAACTTGGTTTTTATAGTGGTTCGGCCAATGATCAACCACGATCCCCTACGTCCACTCTCTCAAGTCAAACTGCTTGAGATTCTATTATTACCAACGAAACAATTACACAATTCCGATTAGCTTCCTGGATGCTTATCACTTCACTTTGAAATAACCCTTCAAGTCTTGGAGTATACCCTTACAATGATTCACAAAGAATCACAATCACACTCATAAAGATTAACAAAGTTTGCAGATAAAATATTACAATTTTTCTCTCCTCTCTCAAAGATATATGATTACAAAAATTAAGAATATTTTGGAGAGGTCTAACACACTACAGTGATGTAAAATTTAAGCTTGGTGTGACTTGATTTGTACTTCAATTACTCATGAATGTGAAAGTGGGTTTTGAGCTTTCTTTATTGATTATGATTGATTGTCATAATTAGAGGATGAATCCTTGTTGAATTGTTGATGAAAACCTTCAATTGATCTTCTATTTATAGGCTTGGTGATCAACTAGCCATTTATAATCGTTTATAGTCATTTCTATCCATTGAAAATATGACCATTATGTTTGAAATGCAATATATACCGACACTCAAGGTTACTGTACCGTTACACAGGCCTCAAACTGTTGCAGTTTGTATACCGTTACACAAACTTTTGACCTATTTTTGTTTCGAATTTGGTCTTGGTCAAAACCCAAAAGTTGTTTATTTTTGAATTACCTTTTGAGAAAAGTAATGTAAACTTTCATTATATCTATGAGTTAGGAGATATACCCATTTTACAAAACAGTGTTGGTTTTGAACACTTGGACCGTTTTTCTTTATTTTCGCCTTTTTGCACTTTGAATTGGATTTTTACCAAATCATGAAACTTATAGATATTTGAATTGTATTTCTATACTTGTTTTGTAAATATCTATTGGATTTATGATTTAAGAGATATGACAATTTTCCAAAACTATTTTTTATTGAAACATGCCATTTTGGCTTCTTCTTCTTCACGACTTATTTTTCTTCAAGTTAGGTTATGTTTTGAGCTTATAATTGACTTTGTATCTTTATAGAAACTTGTTCAAACATTAGTCTCCTTATGAGCATAAATTAAACTTTGTTTTCTTACTCATTTGTTATCATCAAAATATATTTAATCAAAATTGAGTCAATAATCTTCCCTTTTTCGATGATGACTAAATGAAGATACTAAGTTTAATTTAGCTATGCCTACGTAAGTGCATAAAAAAAATGTATATGCATATAAAGCAAGGTGTGTTTAATAAAGGGCAATTGCTTGTGTAAAATAACTTTTCGATCAATTATTTTTCACAAACAATTTTAGTATCTTTCAAATATTTTTGGATTTCAAAATACTCGATCCTTTTATTAAGTTCTTAAAAGCACACAATTCATCCCCCTAAAATGTCCTTCCATTTTCCCCCATGGATGAGAAAAACAAAGTTGAAATAGATGGATGTAAAGAATCTGAAACTATACCACCAACATTCCTTGCAAAATATTTGGATGAGTATGTGAAAAGCCTTAAATTCGATTATATCGATGATTCGGATAAATTTTATAATACATATGCCAAAGCTAAAGGTTTTAACATACGGATAGATAAAATGTATATCCCAAAAGGATACATCATATTTCGATAATAGTTATGCTCGTGAGCCAGGAGGGAGTATATAAAGGTGAAAACACAAAAGATAGAAAATGGAGTAAAGGCATTTTACAAGAGTAAATTGCTAGGAAAATTTCCGAGTAAGATATATGAATGACATTGACAAGTACGTTGTTTTGAAGTTTCATAATAACCATATTAACGATATGGTTTGCATATCAGGTGTTCACTTTTTATGGTCATATAGGAGCCTAAGCTCTTCAGATAAGGCTATGGCGAACTCAATGCATAATGTAGGTGTGCGAACATGCAATATCATGAACTTTTTCGCTCAACAAGCCGGTGGTCATGAAAATATGGCTTTAGTACCAGATTGAAGTCTATTGAGAAGCATGCTTCAAAAGTTTACACGCATGCTATGTTTAAGAAGTTTTACAACCAAATAAAGAAGGAACGTCATCTTTTTATAGTTGATAAGGTTGATCTTGACAGTGAAAGAATATACTAATTGTCAAAGTACGGATATATTAATTTGCAGTGGATTGTCTGCTATGATCATATTGCTCATTCCCTTAAATGCCCTTGCAACCTATTCAAGTCATTGGGAATATCTTATTTGCACATGGTAGTAGTCATGAAAGTTGAACACATGGAGGAGATTCCACCCCTTTGCATTCTATATAGGTGGACTAAATGGTAAAATCAAGTCTACTACAAGCACTATTCACTTGTTGCACCCCAAATCCCCATAAATCCTGGGATCCAAGTATAATAATAATAATAATAATAATAATAATAATAAGAAACGTAATTACCAAATAGAATATGAAAATATGAGCATCATAACTATCCACATTCCCACGAGCCCACAATACAACAAAGATGATATATACATCAAATGTTCAATAGTAAGTACAACATACAAAATGTGGCAACTACAGTCCACAACCAAATTACATATATTGAATGTTTGAAACGAAAAAATAGGAAGACCAGTGCCAACACTACACAAAAGAAAGTCTCAAGCTATAGGCTCGACAAAATAAATGGACTGATACATAATGACTAGCCTCTGTAAAATGAATAAATGACATTGAGGCAACTTCTTCTAAGTCAACACGGCACTCTAGTGGTCCATGTTGTACAGAGCATGACCCAAACTAGCCTCCACGCCTGCATAACAAATAAAAGCAAAATATACAAAGGGAAGAAAATACGAGTTAGATGGCCAATTAACAATGTAAGCATGAGATTATGTGGTATAGAAATGTACACTACATGCTTGCATAAAATAAATATGTACATATTCATGGAAATGAAAGTAAGTATATATGCCAACAAATATAATGCTCGAATGTCAAATAAATGTCATGCTAACTCGACAATGACTCCAACTACGACTCAAATAGAAAGGTGGTATCTCTCGAAGGTTTTAAGGCTCCCGCTTGCCTCACCTGCAATTGACGCATCTTGTGCGACGTAAATCATAGGTCCGACTTTATGGTACACTAACACCTAGAATTATCAAAGGTCTCTATCCCTACATAGGTTTCCTAACTCTCACAGTGGGGGTGTAGGTTCCCATACTTATTTCGCTCCTCAAAAGGTTAAAATTCACGAAGGTTTTTCTCATAAAAGGTCGATACTAATGCCCACGAAAGAATAAAAAGATTCAAATTCTATCATGGTAATGATAATGAAATGAGACATCGTCTTCATGATATCCATGCTTTTTAAATTGTCTTGCATAGTATACTTTAACTTCTCGAATTGTATACTTCTTAAAGTTTTATAATAAGTATGTTATTATTTCGCAAATTACATACCTAGTTTTTTAGTTCTCCAAATTTTCTCGAATACTCGTTTGAGTTTTATAACGAGGTTTTACATCAAATAAGAGTGAAAAGCCAATGAATATTACGAACAACTCACAATGTTATAACAACGCCAATGTTAATGTCATGATACAATTGTGGTAGCAATGATCATGATTCGTAATGCCATGAGATAATATTGTTAAAACAATATATAATGCCACGCCAATTAACACAATGATATTGGAAAACAACATTAATGTCATGCAAATTCTACAATATGGATTCTATGAAATTACTATAATATTAATGCCCCAAAATAGCAATAAAAGACTATAATAATTTCCGTACAAGATTTATCAAATATAACCATTTTGGCAACCCAAAAACCCCAAAAATACATAGCAAGACATATAATCACATGACGAGACACACCCCCTCAAACTTAAATTGTTATT
>MKEJ01033971.1:0-20374 GCA_001753735.1 Embelia ribes
TGTCAAAATAATCTCTCCATCATTTAATATCTTCATCTTTTACCAAAATCTTGTTATTCTCACCCTTTATGCAACTTACGCCATTCAAATCCTTACTTTTCTTATCTTTCACTCTTGCAATTTTATACAACTCATTTTCTCCCTCTTTTGTATCTAATCTTCTAAATAGTTCCTCATGAACTTTGGATTTTGCATCCCGGATGACTTTTTTTTACTTCCTTTTTTGTTTCTTTGTATCTCTCGTAAGCTTGAGAAGAAAGATCTACATACGGTTTTTATTGATTTGAAGAAGGATTATTATAAGTTCCTAGAGAAGTACTTTGGTGGGTTTTGACAAAAAAGTCTATCCCTCTTGAATATATAAATGTAATAAAGGACATGTATGAGGGTGCAATTACCAATGTCAAAACGTGTGGTGGCATGTTGTTTAGCTTTCCTGGTACAATAGGTTTGTATCAAAACTTAGCATAAAGCCCTTTCTTATTTGCAATAGTAATGGACGAGCTGACTAGACACGTCTAGACTGAAGTGCCGTGGTGTATGTTGTTTGCTGATAATAGAATTTTAGTTGATGAGACCAGAGAGGGCATAAATGAAAAATTAGAACTATGGAGGCATACTCTAGAGTCACGCGGATTTAGGTTGAGTAGATAAAAGCGGAATATATGGTGTGCAATTTCAATGGACGTGTAGTAGACCAGGCAAGATGGATGAAGTAAAGAAGTGCTTCCAGAATTTTATGTTATCTCAATATGCCTTTACGACTAAAAGGAAGGTTTTACTAGATCACGATGATGATGATGATGATAAAGTGATTTGGAATTAGAATTAGAGTTATTCCTTACAATTGAGAGTATTATAATAAAGGTCAAGAAATGGGTTAGATTTAGGGTTGAGGTTAGGTATTTTAAGATAAATTGTTCAATTTTTTTCACTTGAGATTAACTATGATTAACATTTATTTTGTCTAATTTCGTTCAAAAGCATTGCTTCAGGTTAAAATTGTATTATAAGTTTTCATCAAAAAGAATTATTTCATATCTTGTTTATTATACAAATAAAGAGGCAATATAGGCTTTCCATAAACTTCAAATGTGACAGGCTTTGGAGTTGTAATATTGTTATTGTCAGATATCTCGGGGTACTAAATTGTAATTTACCCTGACTTTTGTACGTTTTTATAATGTGCTATAATATGGTTTTATCTCCTATATATATAAGCTGGGTATATATTCATGGTAACTTTTTCTTGTCCCTTTTCTTGACTGAGCATTATTTTTGCAAACTAACTCTAAGGTTGGAGGGCACATTATTTAATTTATTCCCAAGACTTTAAGCTTTTTGTGAGATTGTTGAAAAAGGAAAAAATGTCATTTACATTCCTAAAGCAGTAAAATCAACCATACCCGTTTCCCTTAGTTTTTTCAGTGGCCACAAGGAAAAGACCCTGTTATGGCATCATGTAAAAGGTTTAAGTTTGTGAATAGCTTTCTTTTAATAGAATTCCTTTGGATGTTCTTGTTTTCAGGTCGATGACTCCACTTTCAATAATCTGACAAGTGCAGTGGACCTGCCAGACAGCCTTTTGCATTTTAGGATGAACTTAGTTGAACTTTTGGTGGATATTTGTCAGCTTTTAAAATCTGATACTTTTACTCAAAAGGTGCTTCTTTCAACTTCTTTTATTCACAGATCAGTGGAAAACTTATTCACTGCCATGCTAGTTTGCTGAATAAGTTGGTTAATCTTAAAGCTTAAATTTTTTCCAACTGTAATATATTTTTCAGTTAGGGATTTGGTAAGAATTGGAGGAAATTTAATTCATATAATCTTATGCTTGCATAGGCCTTACTCATTTGTATCTTAATAAACTGTCCCAAGAACAAAAGCAAACCAGCCCTTATCTTGAAAGTGCAACTGGTTGTTTTCAGAATTACTTTCTTTTATTCCTTAACAGGCGACATGGAATATCATTTTCTATAAAGACAATTTCATCTGTTAGCCATAATGTTCGATTCTGAAGGACATTATGTGGAGTCTGTGGCAGCAGATAGAGTTTTATTTAACTTGGTGCTTGATAACTTTTATCGTGATCCAACACTTTTGGTTTCAATATCTTATTCAGGTACTCTTTGGTGGTTCAATGTATTCAACTACACAAGTTCCTTGGAAAGAGGTGGAGGCTAAAATGTTTGCCCTCAATGCGGTGAGTGCATGTTAACGTACCACTGCTAGATTTTTCATGGCCTTAGAGATATTTGCTCCTAAATCATATGCCGTGAGGCATATTTTCAATAATACGATATTAGGGTAACAAACTTATATAGTTTGAGATGTTTTAGGGATTAAATGAAGGTGAAAAGAAATTGAGAATATATTGGGCTTCTATGGTAGGTGAGGTTTAGTTGCCAAATATGTTGAAGAGCTTTATGGATCTCACATATTCTAGCAGATCAAACGAATACTCTTGAGTAAGTTATCCAGCACTCCCTATTTTGAACTTTGGAGGCTCATTAGTACTAGTGAGACCATCACAAGCCCCCAAGCATCACACGTGAGCAATGAAAATTGACCAGCCTTGAGAATAAGGTCCACGTTGAACAATTTCTTTCCTAAAATTACAATGGTACTGTTGATTTTTGAGAGAGGAGAAATTGGAAAAGAAGTTATGGGAGCTTTTGAAGAGCATTTTATCCGTTCAACTCCAATTGGATCATTGATTCTAGATAAATATCTGACCTCACAAAGTAAGAGGCAAATTATCAGGTTTAGTGGCAAGTGGACATCTGAAGCAACACTGGCAGTATGTTCACACAATTTCCTTTTGGAAGATATATATATATATATTCAGCTGTAGCATGAAAGCTATCATGACGTTAAGTATGTTCACACAACTTCCTTTTGATGATATCTAACTTTCAGGGTGTAAAATTGCTGTTCAATAATTAGAAACGGATTGGCTGCTGCTTATGCATTGATTTTGTATAAGTTGTATTCCGCAGGTTGCTGAAGTTATAATGCAGGAAGGTCACATATTTGATTTTTCTGTGATCATGAACCTGGTGACAGTTTTATCCACTGTGGCTACCAATGGACTCAAAGGCTACATGTGTATTGTAGGTCCTCGTGCTGCTTCCTGTATTAGAATGTGTAGCTTCCGACAGCAAACTGACTTACCCAATTATGAATATTTTTAGCATGAAAGGAGCTGTTATGAGCTGGCATCTAATTAGTACTCTTATCCTTGCGACATTCTAGGTATACAGATCAGTTGCAGATGTTGTTGGGTCCTTCTCTAGGTGGATAGCTGCTCTCCAAACCAATGCTAGACCTTTACTGTAAGACAACCTTTCTCTATCTTTTGGCTTTTATAAAATGGATCTTACATTAATGAGTGTCACACCCAAACTTTGAAAACTAGAAATTAGGATGCGTAGAAAGAGAAAGTTATTATAAGTTATTACAAGGTCAAAACCATGTATTGTTGATATTGTAATGGTGTAAGATACAACCGCCAAATGATATTCTTGTTTTTATGGATAAATGTTTGGTGCACTAAAAGAAAAGTAAGCTCGTTTTTTAATATATAAATCTATAAACCCATTAGTATGCACATCATTAAAGGTTACTCCGCGCAACATTTCACCACATATGCCCAATGTGCCACTGGCGAGAAGTGTTTGTTTCAAAATTTTTATCATGACGAATGTATGGTCTTACAAGAGACTTTTTGCAACTATATTTTGGTCATAATGATAGGATATTGCTATGTCTAAACACGTAGCATAAGCACCTTAGATTGTCATACTGACTTTCAGACACATTTGTTTTAGATTTACTGGAGTTTTTGTTTCCAAAAAGCCTATGTTTTGTGTTTGGTTTTTTATTTTGATTTGCTACTATCAGACTATTTCTTGCTGCTGGGACTTCAAACCCCCTATGTTCTAGTGCTTGTTCGACAGCTTTACGTAAACTTTGTGAAGATGCTTCTGCAATAATGCATGAACCCTCAAATTTGGAAATCCTAATCTGGATAGGGGAGGTGAGGTGCTTCTGACAGAAACTTGGACCATCTTATGTTCTAGATGTGCTATTTTCAACTGTTGCATTTAGAAAATCTTCAAATTAACTTTTTACCTATTATGTTTTGGATTTTTGTCTTAAGATCTAAATTTCTTTTTATAGGGTTTGGAGAAAACCTACTTACCTCTGGAAGACGAGGAGGAAGTTATAGTTGCAATTACCCTAATTATTGGGTTGGTTACCGATAAGGATACAAGAAGCAATTTGTTGGCTCGAATGCTTTCTCCTACTTATGATGCAATAAGAATACTTGTAAGCTTAAAGCTCCTTTCTCTCTAGGTTTTGCCAAGGGGAAACAAGTTCAGATAAACCCAGGACCTGCTTGCACTGATGCGTGCTCTAATTCCATGTTAACTGATGTTCTACCATCTCACCTGAAAGATTACCCTGTTAGGGAGAGGCGCTTTATATTATCTCTATTTTAACACAGCATGAAAAGAACTGTGAACCTTCTGCTGAAATATTCAATATGATGTACAGAGAGCTCATCCATCGTTTTTAGCCTTGCTAGTCAAAAACAGGAGCTAGTTTGTTAGTGTATAAATGTAGTTATGATTAATGTCCAAAGACTCTAAACTCATGCCTGCTAAAGCAATATTTTTCTTCAGATTGAGAATGACTTTGCTAGTTCTTTGAGGGAAAATCCTGCTGCTTATACACAAGTAATCAATTCTGCCACTAGAGGGTTGTACAGGTATGTCCTCTACTGACTTTGTTAAGTTGGTGAAATGGAGTAGAAGACATTTATGCTTTTGTTCCAAAACCCTCAAATTCTTCAATGCAATTTGTACAATTTAGGTTTGGTTCCCAAGAGCATGGTTCTGTGCCATCTAACATTTCTTGTCCTTTTGTTGAAATCTTGAAAATTCCTTCTAAGATGGAATATATGCATGAGCTGTGCCTTCTAATGTTTCTCGTTGTTCAATATTGTATGATCAGACAACCCTGCCTTAATTTAAAGGACCCCATTGATCATGCTCCAGTTCTGCCCATGTTTTCAGGGTGGGAACAATACTTAGTCATCTGGCAATGCCCACAACAACTGGTCCTATCACTGATGAACCCTTACTTGAACTGATAGGGGTGGTTTGGTCAATGCTTGAAAAACTCTTTATGTCAAAACACTTGGAAAATGGAGCATTATCTTTGGCAGCGTGCAGGGCGCTTTCGGAAGCAATTCATTCCTCGGGTATTATTTGTATAGATGAGAATATGCCCCATTTGGTAACGTTTATGTTTTTTCTATATGTTCTAGAAAAAATGTGTAGAAAATGCATAACTTAAATTTATCAAATTAGAGACCCAAAATTTTGTTATCCCGAAAAGATTTTAAAAATCCATTATAACTATCATATTAATGAACAGTTTACTTAAACACGGAACTTACGTTTATTAAATAAGAGACCAAAAATTTGGTAATCCCAATATCCCCTACCTGTGCCCGTTTAAACAGTTTCACTAAGTTTCAATTCTCAGCTTTTGAAATTTTGTAAACATGAGCAGGAAAAACAGAATAAAAGTCGTTGCCAAATGGGTCCTGGAATATTTCCTGTACTGTTTGTTCACTGTTTGCTTGGCAAAGCTGGAACTTGTTGCTTAAATGTAGTTGTGCAACTTGGATTTATCTTTTATGCAGGTCAACACTTCATAGCACTGTTACCAAAAATTTTGGATCGTCTCTCCGCGATTTTTGTGACATTTCAAACTCATGATTGCTACATTAAAACAGGTGAGCTGGTCACATAATAATTTTGGAAATTATATTATATCAACCAAAGCAAGAGATAAAAAGAAAGGCATCTCTGAAGAGGAGTTGAAAAGGGAAGTATATCAAATCCCACGTTGGGAAAACCAAAAAAATAAAAAAATAAAAAGACTTGTTGTGAAAGTTAAGTCCTCTAGTTTTTTATAAGTTGAGGGCTTAGTTTACAATTTCTTTTTATAGCTCTATTCCTAAAAGAATTACATACATTCTTCTGACCATCCAAACAAGTGGATACCAAAAAACTAACTTGGGCAAAAGGCTGTCCTGGTCACATTATATTGTGAATCATATTAGGGAGATTGAACTCAAATGATTATTGAAAGGCATAAGCTGATGGATATTAATACTGCCAAAGACTTTCAAATAACTTGTGGCATCTAGTTGGCTACATGTCATATGATCTTTCCTCCATTATTATGTTACTTGGGTAGTCATTTTATGAGTTAAATTTAGGATTTTGTTGACTTTCTTATAATCAATGGCCTCCTTTTATTTATTACTAGAGTGCAGCCCGTGCGATGTACAGGTTGTGTGTGTTATATTTTTTATATCATATTAATTTTAATTATTTTATTAAAGAAAATAATAATTTTTTATACATCTAGTATTTTTTTTTCCAGTTTTTTGTAATTTTATAAAAAATCGGATTTGATAAGATTTATACTATGATAATATTTATATGAAAAATTATTATCTATTTAGGTTAATTTTAGGTATGTGAAAATATGTATATAATAGTGCTTTACAAAAAAATGTCTATTTAGATTAGTTTTAAGGGGTGTGAAAATCTTATTATGATAATACTTCAAAAAATTAATATTGATAAGGATAATGTTTAGAAATTTATGGAGAATATTAGATTGGTAGGAATCAATTCCTAAAAATATTTTGATTCTTAAATAAAATTTTAGTAATTTCTATTAAATGATAAGTTATATTATATTTATGTGGAGTTATATATATATATATCTTGGGAATGTACATGATAATTTTAATAATTTCTGTTATAATAAGTTAATATTTATTATATAATTTCAATAATTTTTCTAATGGCAAGTTTTAAAAATCCTAATTTAGTAGGACAAATGTTAAGCAATTGTGCAAATAAATGTCGTGATGAGAGTGAACATAGTTGAAGGGGACAACTTTTATATACACTAGCGTGTAGCCCGCACGATGCCCGGGTTGCGTGTATTATGATCTTTTTTTTATTATATTAGTTTTAATTATTTTATTAAATTAATTTTGATATGACATCTTTTTCATTTCTTCTTTTCTTTTTTCCAGTATTTATAAATTTATTATAAATCGATTAGTAGGATTTATATATACTTAAATAATATTTTTACAAAAAATTAATGTCTATTTAGATTAGTTTTAGGTATGTGAAAATCTTACTATAAAAAAATAATTAAAAAATTAATATTGATTAGAACAATACTTTAAAAATTTATTAAAAATCTCAAATGGACAGAAATCAATTTATAAAAGTATTTATTTACTAATAGTATTTTTATTCTTAAATATAATTTTAGTAATTTCTATTATGATAAGTTATTTAATTTATGCAAAGATATGTATGAATATTTTGGGTTTGTGCTTGATCTTATGTTAAATTTAATTTTAATAATTTATGTTATGGTAAGTTGATATATATGAATATAATTTTAATAATTTATATTATGGTAAATTGATATATATGTATTTAATTTTAATAACTTTTATTATGGTAAGTTTTATTGTCTTAAATGTTAAATTCATGAGACATATAATTTTAGTTCTTTCTAATATGGTAAGTTTTATAATTTTAAATCCTAATTTCATAAGACACATTTCAAATAATTGTGTGGACAAATGTCATGATTAGAGTGAAAGTGGTTGGAGGTAACAACTTTTTATGTACTTAAGATATATTTGGTAGGTTAAATAATCACTGCTTTCAAACTCTTCATCTTTTTTGGCATTTTGTTCCTAACATAGTGAGATATGAAAATATTAACACTAGCCTAACATTTGCACTCACTGTTTTTTTCCCACTGAAACATATTACAAATAAATAAAAGATGTGCTAGTGTTTGTCTAATTAGTTATTTCCACATTACCCGTTACAAATGAAACATCTTGTTCCAGATCGTAGAGCGGGAATGGGAGTGAGAATTGGAGCGCGAGCATCGCACCTGTAGTCCAAAAACATGTGAGGGCGAGAGCGTTACCGGTCGATGAAGTATTAGATGACTTAGATCCTAGCCACTCTCTCTCCCTCACACACACGCGCACGTCCTCGTTGCAAGGCCAATGTGAAACCAGCCAAAGCTGTCTCTAGAGAGCAGTGAAAATTGTTTCATTTTAGGACACCACACAACCTTGAAATTGAAGCTTCCAATGCTTTGAGAAAGCTTTTCTCAGCGATTAATGTAACTGTTAGAATCATGTATATACGGTAGTATATGTTTTAATATATAAATTAGGAAATGATATATTATGTATTTATGATTATGGGAATCTTTCAGAATTCCCACATGTCAAATATATGTATATAAATAGAGATGAGGTTGACATTGTCAAGCACTCATTTTTTCTCTCAAATAATATTGTCTCTATTTTATATTATTATGTCGTTAACATGGTATAAGAGCGGGTCAATCATAAACCCCAGCCATCATCATTTGTGATTCTTCTAACAATAGAAGAATATACAATACTTACCGTATAAGTCCTAACCATTGCAAAATCAACAGCAAACAGTTGCCATCATCGTTTCTGTCCTTGTAAACCCTAGCCGTTAACTGTTACCTTTGATTACTTTGTAATCGAAGATATTTATCGTCAATTGGTGGTACGATCTAGGTCGACCATCCTCCACCAACCACGTTACTAGAGCCTTGCCCATGCGCTACTACGCGCGAGTATAGTGACAACCCTAAGTCCCATGTGTTGCCGTCTCTTGTCTTCCGTCCTTGTCAACGTCGCCTGATGGATTTCGACCCTTGTCAAAGGCCGCCGGCTACCGTAGGTTGCGATCGTAGGTTTCTGGCTTAGCTCTCTGCCCAATCTGTTCTGTTTAAGGTTGCGATTGTAGTTTATAACAATCCTTCTATTCTGTTTATCAACTTCTAAGTTACTACAAATTATTAATATATATATATATATATATATATATATATATATATTTGAGTATATCCTTGTCTAATGGCTAATAAAGTTACATCGTCGCTTGCACCACCTTCTGGTATGCTCATTCAACTCACCACAATTAAGTTAATTGGTGATAGCTGTCAACAATGGGCGAGAGCTGTGAAAATGTCTCTTACCGGTATGCAAAGTTAGATCATTTGGCCAAAACCGCTCTTATCAATGAAGAAAGCAAAAATTGGAGTCAACATGATGCATGGATGGTGAGTTTGTTGTGGAACAACATGGAACCGCGGATTATGGATATGTGTAGTCATGTCGATACATGCAAGGAACTTTGGAACTACGTTGGTGAGTTACTTTCTGTCAATCTATCACGCATGTACGATTTATCTCATGAATATTTCAACCTAGAATAGGGAGATAAATCAGTTACAGATTACTATTCTCATATCAAACGTTTCATGAATAACTTAAGATTGTTCTTCCTATTTCTAGGGATGTTAAGAAAATGCTGGAGCAGGGAGAACAAATATTTGTACTTTAAGTTCCTTGCAAGATTGAAGCCCAAGTACGAGTTTGTTTGATTACAGATTTTGAGTGGGGCTGAACTTCCCACGTTATCTGAGACATACTCCTAAGTATCTCGATCTATCTCGTAAGTCAGAAGAATTCTATTGACACCAATCCGTCTGCTTTGGTGGGGTAGTTATCTCAATTTTCTCATAATAATGGTAATTTTTAAGGAAGACGCAGTAATCGGAGAAATTCACAAAATTCTGGTTCTCGAGGTGATCGAGGAGGAAGTGGAAGAGGTGCACCTAAGAGATGTGTACACTGTAATCTACCATACCATACCATTGATCAATGTTGGAATTTACATGGCAAACCCCCACGTGTGGCTAACACTATTTTATCTGGGCCAACCATAGTATTCACTTCGTTTCGGAGGCACCGTTACCAGTTACTATTTCAGGCGAGGAATACTCTCATTTTTTACGGTACAAGAATACTTAGTAGATATCTCTTTCTATCGCTTCGCTTGCTTAAAGAGGTAGCTCAGTAGCATGCTTGTCTTCTAGCTCTAGTCTCCCATCCCTATGGATTAGACTCGGATACCACTGATCACATGTCTAGTAAGAAAAACCTTTTTAGTATTGTCCAACATTTTACAACCCTAGCTAAAGTTACCTTAGCTAATGGTACCACAACTCATGTTGAGGGTATTGATATTGCCACTCCTAGTTCAACCATTTGTTTATCCTCTGTCTTATATATGTCATCATTTCCATTTAATTTAATGTTTGTTAGTAAATTAACCAAAGAGTTGAATTATTCAGTCACCTTATCACCTCATTGTTTTACTATCCAGGACTTGAAAACAAAGAAGACGTTTGGCGGATGATATGAAGAGGGAGGACTTTATCGCTTTGACGAGTCATCTTTTTGTTCCACTGCATGTCAGGTCGCAATTTCACTGTTAGAAATTCACTATCACTTGGGGCATCCTTCATTAGATAAGTTAAAACAACTTGTTCCTAGTTTGAGTCATGTTCAATCATTGAATTGTAAGTCATGTCAGTTGGGAAAGCACCATCATGTTTCGTTTGCTCCCCGAGTCAATAAAAGGGCACTAAGCCTATTCATGTTACTTCATTTTGATGTTTGGGGTCAGAGTCGAGTTGTTTCGCATTTAGGATTTCGTTATTTTTCTTACGTTTGTGGATGACTATTCCAAAACTACTTGGCTTTTCGTAATGAAAAACCGTTCTGAGTTTTCTGTTTTTTGCTCTTTTTGTGCTGAAATAAGAACCCAATTTAATTTATCTTTTTGTATACTTCGTAATGATAATGCTAAAGAATATTTTAAAAATCCATTCAGTGAATATATGGCTTATTCTGGCATTATTCACCAATCTTCCTGCTTTAATACTCTTCAGCAAAAAAGTGTTGCGGTACAAAAAAATCAACACTTAATGGAAATAGTTCGGTGTTTGATGTTTCAAATGAATGCCCCATAAGCGTTTTTTGAGTGATGACATCCGCACTGCATGTTTAATCAATCACATGCCATCATTTGTTCTTCAGGGTTAGACACCACAATCACTTCTATTTCCCGAGGTCCCTCCATTTTCCCTCCAACCTCGTATTTTAGGGTATACTTGTTTTAATTTGCAACTTTCTCCTGGCATTGATAAATTGGATCCCCAAGTTATCAAGTGTGTCTTTCTAGGTTACTCTCAAACTCAAAAAGGATATTGATGTTACAATCCCATGTTATATAGGTTTTTTACCTGCTCTGATATTACTTTGTTTGAGTCTATCCCATATTTTAGTAACGTGCACACTTCCTCTAATCTTGATGATGCTCTCCCGCTGCCAGTTGTGCCTCCAATAGCCTTGTCTCTGCCTCCTACTTAGACTCTTTCTGTCCCCCACCCTACCTACAAGTATACTCTCGTCATTCGTGTGCAACAATTATTGAGCCTCCTTCTGATGACTCTAGCTCTCCGCTAACACTACCAATGTCTTCAAGTCCACCATCACCTGCTGAGGATGCACTTTCCATTGCCCTTCACTATGTAAACGGTCTTGTACTTCACATCCGATTTCTAATTTTGTTACCTATGACTATTTTTCCAAACATGTACTTCATTTGTTGCTTCATTATCGTCTATCTCAGTTCCCAAGAATGTTTATGAAGCCTTATCTCATCCTAGTTGGTGAACGGCAATGGAAGAAGAGATGTGTGCTCTTCATTCTAATGGTACATGGACGTTTGTTCCTCTTCTGGCAAGAAAAACAACCTTCGGTTGTCGTTGGGCTTATACCGTTAAACTTTACTCTGATGGGAAGATTGATTGTCTTAAGGCACGTCTAGTTGCAAAAAGATATACCCAAATTTATGGCTTGGATTACATGGAGATGTTAACTCAAGTTGCTAAACTCACATCGGTTCGTCTTATTATTTATTTTGCCGCATCTTGTTCCTAGCAATTGCATCAACTTGACTTAAATAATGCCTTTTTACATGGAGATCTCGAAGAAGAGGTTTATATGTCACTACCCCCGGGTTTGTTGCTTAGGGGGAGTATGGCTTAGTTTGTCGTCTACAAAAGGCATTATATGGACTTAAGTAGTCTTCGCGTGCATGGTTCGGTAGATTTAGTGAAGTAGTTATGCAATTTGGTTTACGACGATGTGGGGTCAATTATTCAATATTCTATCGTCATTCTGCGGCTGGTAAGATTGTGTTATTGGTATATGTGGATGACATTATAATTACAGGAGAAAACAAAGAGGGGATTAAAAGGTTGAAACAATTCTTAAAATGCCAATTCCACACGAAGGATCTTGGTCCACTAAAATATTTTCTCGGTATTGAAGTTGCCAGGTCTCGTTTAGGTATTTCTTTATCGCATCGAAAATATGTCTTGGATTTGTTATCGGAGAAAGGAATAATAGAATCTAAACCTCTTGACTCTCCTATAGATCCTAATGGTAAACTTATGCAGGATCCAGGAGAGTTGTTGGACGATACTGAAAGATACCAGAGGTTAGTTGGAAAGTTAAACTACTTAACTGTAACAAGGCCAGATATATTGTTTGCAACTAGTGGTGTTGGTCAATTCGTGTCCTTTCCCCGGACGAGTCAATGGGATGCAGTTATTCAAATATTAAGATATCTCAAAGGAGCACTAGTGAGAGGATTGTTGTATCAAAATCATTACAACACCTGTGTTCAAAGATATTCAGATGCAGATTGGGTAGGCTGTCCATACAATCGAAGGTCAACTACAGGGCACTGTATATTTGTTGGTGGAAATCTTGTCTCGTGGAAAAGTAAGAAGCAAAATGTTGTCGCAAGTTCTAGTGATGAATCCGAGTATAGAGCAATGGCTCATACTTCATGCGATTTGATATGGTTGAAGCATATCTTAAAGGAACTTGGTTTTTAACAGTCTAGTTCTATGGAGTTATTATGTGATAATCAATCCACGATTTATATTGCATGTTATCTAGTATTCCATGAGAGAACCAAACATATTGAAGTTAATTGTCACTTTGTTCGTGAAAAAGTTATGAATAATATGATTAGAACAAGACATGTGAAGTCAACAGACCAACTTGCAGATTTATTCACAAAGGCTTTGGGAGGGTCTCGTGTCAAATATATTTGTAACAAGCTTGGAACATATGATATATATGCTCTAGCTTGAGGGTGAGTGTTAGAATTATTTACATATAGTAGTATATATTTTAATATATAAGAATTATTTACATATAGTAGTATATATTTTAATATATAAATTAGGAAATGATATATTTTGTATATATGATTACGGGAATCTTCCAGAATTCCCACACGTCAAATATATATGTATATAAATAGAGATGAGGTTGACCATTGTCAAGCACTCAGTTTTTCTCCCATACAATATTATCTCTCTTTTATGTTATTTCGTCATTAAAACATTGATTCGTTGTTGATTTAAATGAGTTTAATTTTTGCTCCCTTAATGTCAAAAATAAAATAGAATAATGAGTATATTCGCTTTGCTCTCCTCAAGACCTCAATTATTTTTGCATTCTATATCTCTTGATTTTGGTCTGTTTTGGAACATCATTCCTGTAGTATTTCTTATTTAATGTCTATATAACAGATTGTGAACTTCTTGCAGTTCATCAACCAATCGATTTGAGTTGCTACAAGTGAAGTCTTGGCAACTGCACATTGAGGATAAATTGCCCTCTAAACTGTTCACCGGAAATAGGATAGAATCTAAGAATGGTACACCAGTCAAAATTGTTATACGTGAAGCTATTTCCGAGAAAATTATAACATCTGGATCTCTGTCTTCACTCAAGGTTGAAATTTTGGTCCTTGATGGTGATTTTGGGGCTGATGATCAGGACAATTGGACTGAGAAGGACTTCGGTGCAAAAATTGTGCATGCTAGAGAAGGAAAAAGGCCATTATTGGCTGGAACATTGAACATCAGTCTGAGAAATGGAGTTGGTTATGTAACCAATATTTTCTTTACGGATAATTCAAGCTGGATAAGAAGTGGAAAATTTAGATTAGGTGTAAGATCTGTTCGAAGTATCCCTACTGAAGTGAGGATAAGAGAAGCAAGAAGTGAAGCCTTTGTGGTAATAGATCAGCGAGGAGAGGGTGAGTCATTTCCTCTGCTTTTGCTATCTTGTTGGTTTATTGAATCACCCAGGAGATTATATTTGATAAAATATGCATGGAAAATATTGGAGCATATGTAGACGTGGTTTAGTGTATCAACATATTGTTGATAAGAAGTTATAATGAGTTAATGACTTAGACTGTAGGAACTTTGATTGCCAGGTTAGCTTTTTGTGTCCATCGAACCACTTCGATTCTTTCACGAATTATGATGCTTGATAAATGCCAACATTACCAACTGTTCATTTCTGCTTGACAAATGTCATTTGAATGCTTATGCTCCATTATGCATTTTCACTTTGCAAGGTTAATGATTTTTCAAGAAACCAACAAGATTTACTTTTTGTTTTCGGACTATGGGACTATACTTGTTTTTGATCCTTTAGTAATCATTATTGGACTATGCATGTGCCACCCATTGCTTTCTAGTTTGTTGATGACAAAAAAATGATACCTGATTCCAAGTGCTTTGGGGATGTTTATTATTCACTTTGTGAAAAGCGATTTATAGTCCTTTCCCCAATTAAGGAACTCTAAATTTCATGTTCCCTAATTTGCTTTACTTAATTGTTTTTTACGGAACCCGGATGCTCATGAACATATGTACTATCTTTTCATCTTACGGTTTAACAGACTTCGTTTAATGTTTATATTCTTTTTTATGCCAGGATGCGTAAGTCCACTTATGCATCTTTTACGGGCGCCTTTGAAACTGAATATCTTTTTTCAGCTTACAAGAAGCATTATCCTCCAAACTTGGGAGACGAAGTATGGCGTTTGGAAAAGATAGGGAAAGATGGCGTATTCCAGAGAAGGTTAGCTGACAAAGGAATCACCACGGTTCAGGATTTGTTGCAGTTATATAATGTTGAGCCAATGTCACTACGTGATGTAAGAAAAAATTCAAATTCTCTTTAACTCCACAATAGAAATCTGTTCAGGTTCATATACGTATGTAGTCGACTACAATTCAACCCTGCTCATGGTACTTGTAGGCACTGGGTGGCACAATCTCAAGCAAGACATGGAGAACTATCATAGAGCATGCTAATACATGTGTTCCAGATAATACATTTTTCGTATATTATGGCCATGAGTTTGGAATTGTTTTCAATTCCATTTTCAAGGTTGTAGCTGGGACCATTGATGGCCTAAATGCTGTGCCTCTGAATGAACTTGATATGGTGCAGATGGTACGTATTCTTTACACTTTTTCAGTTTGTTTCTTTTCAAGCTCTTTATTGTTTTTATTTCTCCGATGCTACTTAATAAGAACCTTATAACTTAACTTACTTTGTCTTGGACCTTTTATAGCTGGTAACATATATACATGCTTCAAAATGCTCTTTAGATAAAAAAGAACAACGCAGGAAATAAGGGAATTGAGGTGGGTTTTTTCTTTTAACCGGTAATTTTAATTCAAAAGAGTACAAGGAATACTCCAATCCTTGGTACGAAATTACAAAGTCAACTGATATAGAGCTTGAGCCTATTTAACACAGCTTGATTCATATATTCGGTTCCAAAAATGAATCATTTCTTTGTTACAAGGGCTTTCATGAGTAAATGAACTTGCTTGTCTCCATTCCTTTTTCTCTTATGTAATTGTCTAGTTTTTTTGACCAGTTAAAGTATTACTTGATGAAAAATGAGAATCTTCTTTCTCTCTTTGAAGGAAATCCTGATTTCTGCTAGACTGAGGATTATTGTGTATGAAACACAACCTGATGCCTTCTCTTGCAGTTGCCTTACTTTCCTTTTCAATAGCCACAACTCTCATCTTCCTTCTACCAAAAGCACGTGTACCCCCAGAAACGAACTTGATTATGTTATGTAAGATAGCAAAGATAATGCTTTACATAATAAAAGAAATGGATTTAATTTTCTGTAAATCATGATTTCATTGATTAAAGATGAGTCGAGAGAAACATTGATATCCTTGCACCACTGTTTCAGTGCTGCAGTTATTACCACATCAAAGCTAATGCCTGTGAAGCATATTTCCCAAAAAAAAACAGGTCACAAAAAAGGAACGTAAAGTACATAAAAAAGCACCCTTGTTTTATCTTTGGTCCTTGGTTAGTCCTTTACTTTATTCCCTGTATTTAGAGAGTAGTAATTCCTTTTGGCATCTTGCACTGCCATTAGGATTACCGTATTTCTTGCAGTGAATTTCGCTTTTTGGTCAGGGATTGGTGGCTATTTTGAAGAAGAATGCTTATGAAAACAAAAATGATTTGCTTCTCCTCAATCAGCTATCTCCACTAGGATCTAATGTATTGCAACTGAGCTTACTACTTGAACCATCTAGTAGTTCTCGCGTGCAGAATGTCAATTCCGCTGGGGTTCAACAAGGTAGCAACATTTTTCCCTCTTTCTTTTTCTGTTTCATTTTCCCTCTGTACACGTAAGTAATTGTATATTGCAACCAATACAAGGAGAGGGATCAAAAGCAGATTTCTGACATAGCTTGAGAATTCATAAGGAATGATCACATTTCTTAGCTAGACTATCTATTTCTATAAAGTTCGGTTTCAGTGTTCACAGTGCCAATTTCGACTTTCCCTATATTTTTATCAGCTTTGCTTACAATTTCATAGTCGACTTGGTAATTTTGTAGATTTCTTTGATGACTGTTGAAAGGCGGTCATTTCATGATTCAGCAACATATAGTCCGAAAACGCCAGGGGCAGTCCATTGTAAGCTGGGAAAAAATGGTCCTCGCTCTACAGATTGAGACTGTTGGAATTTTATATTCTATTTTTGGTGATGGTATCTTATAAAGGTTCCCTTATTACAGTCTCTGTGTTGCATGATTTGATATCTGCATTATTTCTTTGGTACTTTTTATTTCCTTTTAAATGTTTCAAAAAGGAAGAGAAGAAAATCAGAAGTGGTTTGAAGTAAGCAAATACCAGATGGAAACTCAGCCGCAAGGACTAAATCTACTCGAAGAAGTGGCAAGCCTCCCTTTATTGAAATTCATAGATAATAGTTCCTCTCTGGGTGAATAATTTGTAGATGAGACCATAATAGGTCTTATACATGACTCATGCATAATGTTGGTGAGTACACATGATCATGTGATAGGTCTTATATCCTCTGCTTGTAAATGTTTTTAAGATTTGTGCTAAGCTCAGATGGGCTATTGATCATATAGAATTTGCACGAAATTGTAAGAATTTTGTTGTTAATATGAATATGTCCAATTGTGTCAACTTGTTAAGTAAGGTTTTTATTTTTTAGGGCCTGGTGCATGCGAAAAATGAGGTTGAGCTAAACAGGAATAAGGGATCTCCCTTTCATGAGCTGTCGAAACTTTATCCAAGGATTGTTATTTGAGTATCATTGGCCTTTACGAGAACGTGCTTTCTAACTGTCATAATACGTCACACTCCGAATGCCGGAGATCCTAGTTAAGTGTTTTCCCTTTTTAAAAAAAAAAAAGAAAAGAAAAGAAAATTATAGTTTTTTAGAACAGAAATGAAAAAAGAAAACATCATTGTATGGCCAATTCTCGCCACATCTAATTCTACTTCATATTAGAGCCCGCGTAAAAAGAATGGTATTATAGCATGCTTACAAGATAATATCAACAACATAAAAAAAAAAAAAAAAGTAAACTCCACGATGATATAAATCAACAAGCTACATGCTTGATCAAAATAATATTACATCTTGTTCTAGCCTCATTAAATGTAATATATCTAAAGTCACTTAAGGCGACAACAAGAGATAATACAACAATCTATCTTTCGTTGGGGCCCAAAATACACATCACATCTACACTAGCCTTCAAATAAATACAACATGAATAATGAGGCTACACATAAATCAAGAACAAGTTTGCAAAAATATGTACATCAGCGCACATCCAATCTCAAGGACAACCTTCGTTTGTCTCCACACCTACACCGCAATTTGAATACAATATGCAAAGAAAAATGTACGAATTAGCCTTCTAAATAACATGATAAATGTGATTCTATATGATACCTCAAGTATAACATGAATGCAAAAGTTTAGGTATGAATGCAATGCAATGAAGGCCAACACAAGCACATCGACACAAAGACCTTCCCCAACACAACTTGACTGCGATGCAAATAATAAGGTGGGACTAGTATATAATTTCGTTTTAAAACATAGCTATGATCTATCACCCACTCGATGACTCAATAAAAGCCTCATTGACTTGTCTCTCAATTTAGTGACGCAATCAATGGTAAATCCCTGAGCAGGTTTTATGACTTTCACGATAAGGCAACGAGTCTTCTATTTAATGTTTATCTCTCCACACAAACAAGTCGGTACTTTTCCAAAAAAGAAAGTTAAAACGACTCAACCTAATGAATTCAGCTCACATATTTATTCTGAAAAAATCATTTTAATTCAACAATGCACTTCTTTTCATAAACAACGCATAGTTTCAGAAAAGTCATCGCCTTATTTCAATTTCATCTCACAAAACACCCACGCCATCGCTTTGAAATCATTTTAACTACGCAACACATCGCTATCGAAAACTTATGTTTTCAATTTCAGTCATAACATGTCACAACTCCCTATGATTATATGATATGTGCATCATTATGAAATCATGCTCTACGCTTACACATGCTTAAATTTCAAAGCAATAGTCAAAAGAAATTCACATAAATAGCATGTAATCAAACATATAAACCAACACGAAAGTTACACGTTAAGGTACACACATAAATTCACACTTATGTTGTTATTTTGTGACTAATCGTACCTATAAATGTGTTAGACTACACTTGAAAGCCTCTCGTCAAAAAAGCTCCAAATTCCCCCTTCTTTGCCTCTCAGTTTGATCTAGGAGATGAACATGTATTGGAACAAATCTACAAGAGAAAACACTCTACTCAACAGGAGGATAAAGAATATCAAATTTAATTTCACGTACGAACAATACACGAAAATTGAGGAATAGTGAACGAATGAGATATGTAACGAGACTTATCTAAAAATGTTCTCCATGCTTCAAGGATCAAGAATCCGCACTTGGTTTTCACAAACAAACTCAAGAATGAGATGAAATTGGGCTCAAACTCACAAATATAATCCTCCCCTCCCCCTTATATGATATTTTTTGTTATAAATTTTTATAACAATTATACACCATTTAATACTCATTCAAACCTCAGTTGGATCAATCCAATAGTTGTTGGGTTGATTAGTTCCTACTTTTGTATTGATCCAACAGGTAGTTGGATCGATCGGACTTACGGGAATTAAACTATCACATGAGCCTACATGTTGGGTCGATAACTTCCAAATACACTCGTAATAATCACTAGATGCTAATAGAAGTATTTTACAAATTTTGAAAAATCGTTTGAGTACCTAAAACTCAATCTATGTAACGTTATGTGATTACCGATGAATACCGACACAATACCACATTTATGCCACTTCGCACCATGAAATCAAGTTCCTACACTCATCACATCATGTCATAACACCCTGCTATGTATACACCACCAATATTCTAATAAAAAGATTTAGCTATACAAGGCCAAACGACTACGTATAACAACACACAACACGTCAATGCAACATACTTCACAACTCAACCAACACGTTATGCAATGCCGCTCTACACCACATTATGACCGCGTAAAAAATGTAATAATAATATTATGATGAAATACATAATATTATTAAATGAAAAAAATCAACTCGAAATTTCCGGGACGTTACATCCTCCCTACATTAGGAAATTTCGTCTCCAAATTTTGCATGCACTACACAGAAATAAACACGTACCGGAATTCTCGAAAATCTCTGGATACTTCGTCTGCGTTGCCGTTTCATGTGTCCATGTCATCTCTTCTATTTACCCACTTTTCCACAATACTTTCACTAGGCGAATGGTCTTCCGCCTCAATACTTACACATCCAATATCCGAATTAGTTTGACCTTATATGAAACATTTTCTTTGACATACAAGTCGTTGGAGTCAATCACATGTGACAGATCTCAAATGTATTTTCACAACATCAACACATGAAACACAAGTTGTACACCCGACAACTGAGTTGGAAACCCAAGCCTATATTCAACTTCACCCATCGCTTCAAGTAAAGTAACGTCATAGAAAATTTTGGGTAAATTTTTCGCTTTATAAATAATATTATTACATGAGTCATAATATTATTATTTATTTCTTATC
>MKEJ01033972.1:0-12967 GCA_001753735.1 Embelia ribes
TTTATTCTTATACAGGCTCGCATCTCTGGATTAGCAGGATTTGGGACGCAACACAACAATTATTTATGTATTACAACACCACCTGAAATTCTGGAAAAATACACTTGTACATACCGCATAATTTTTTTAAAGCATTTAGAGTAAAGTAGAGAGCACTGTATGGCGAAAAGACCGATAGGAGTTTGAAGTGTTGTTTCCGTCCGAACTTGCATGTACCCTGGGAATCCGTTGTTCACAACGACCTGAAGCCAAGAGAGACCGGACAATAAAAATTTAAGAGGATGGTGTGATATACTAGTCTCGCCCTAGATAACATCTGAAAATCACTATGTTTCTCTACAAATCAGATTATTGCCAAAATCGGAAAGCTTGACAAGTAAATTCTAATTTTTGTGGTATAATTTATTTATATTACTATTAATTTCCAATTTGTTATAAGATTTTTATACCATGGATACAACAATCCTGAATCCTGTTTGAAATAAATTCCGCAGTAATACTGTCCGACTGGAAATTCAGTAACAAAAATTTTGGAAAATTGTTGCATTTCTGTTTTGCCTGATAAATTAGAACACTTCATAATATTCGGTTTGTTTTAAAGCCATTCAAACTTGAAACCCAGCTGTTAGTTAGCTGAGACCTCGAGTAATCGTCTTACCTTTGAGTTTTGACGCTTAAAGAGAGGACTTTGAGAGCTCTTTGCCACTCCCTAACCGAAATACTTCACCTTATTTTCATTTATTAGCTAAAATTATTATTCATCTGGCATATGCTTCGTTATTGTGCAAACAAGAGTTTTATAAATGCGAATTCAAATCTCTCAGTTCTTTTCTTCACATGGAAAAAGTAACTTCTTGAGTATTGATTCTAGGGGGCATTGACCCCCTTCCAAGAATTATCTCTAGTGTTAGAATCAGTTTACAAGGGAGTGTGCACATGTGATATCTTAAATGGGCAAAACTCGTGAAAAATGGCTCAAAACTCCCAGATCATACCCCATATGGCTTCCAAATGCATAAATGCAACGTTTAAGAGGGAAGACAAAACGAGTTGAATGATATGCATACCAACACATGCAGAGAAAGTGTATAAACGAGTGCTTCGCACACCCGCCTTAGAGAGAATATGAAGTGCAATTGTGGTATAATGTCATACGATTGAACCAACAATCTAGCGGTAATCAGGTTTTGTTCTACATAGCAATACAGTAGCGGTATTGGATACTTTCCCCACTTTTGGATGGCTTACAAATCACATATTGGCTCCTAAAAATTAGAAAAGAAAGAGTCCCAAAAAGAGGGAAATCGAGACACCAAAGTGTAGTCACATACAAATTATACATCCTTAAACCTAAGGCGGCCATGCTGCCGCTGTTTACCTCAATAACCAGTTAGCTACTTCCTATCATTTCAAGGTGCCTAAAACAGTCTTTTAACAATTTCAAGACACACAATAAACATGTAGAATACAGGGTCATGAATTGTGATGATGAAACCAAAGATCTTCAGAAACATTTCCGATGCACAATGGATGGCCCAGATTCATCGTAATCTGCCTTGGTCATATGTTGATTCTGTGGGAACACAACTTTAGCAAGAATGGCACCTCCCACCCATGCGGAGTATGTAATTAACTTTTCTGGCATATATTCAGGAGCCTGGGGGAAAATAAAATAAAATGAAATTGCACTATAAGATCATTGATTATCTCTTACTCTGGATTGAAGCAAAAGATGCCAGAAAATGCTCATAGATATCCTAAATCCATAAGGCAAAACATAGCAATGCTCCCGTAGAGAAATAGATATAAAATGCTATTGTTTCCATAACACTTCTCGAGGACGGGAAAAAACTTCCGTATCACACTGGTAAATGATAACAAAGTTGAATTGTTTGTACTCTCGCCATTTTAAAGAATCAAATACAACTAGTGGTGGTCTTTCACTTCCTAGCCTTATGGTTTTACCAACACACTTCACGTACCGTGAGTGTAACATCTTATGTGAAATATTAGTATATGAGAAGCATACAATCTTAGATCATCTCTTCAAAACCACTGTAAAATGAGTTCTGATTTCACTTCCCTTTTGCAATGGATAAGAACCTTGAGTAGTTAAATCTATAGACATGTTGATTTTTCCAACAAAGTATAAAA
Organism: Embelia ribes; assembly: GCA_001753735.1. NCBI lineage: Eukaryota > Viridiplantae > Streptophyta > Magnoliopsida > Ericales > Primulaceae > Embelia > Embelia ribes. The sequence goes on from MKEJ01033972.1 coordinate 2,155, forward strand.
GATTATTTATGTTTCTCTTTAGATGAATTCACTTAATATTTCAAGATTCCATTAAAAACTTTCATTTAGAACTAGTTAACAGAAAATTCCATAAGAAAGGGATCTAGTGATACTGGCTGACTTTTTCTTCAAAGATCTACTTGATCACAAGTCAAAATTTTCTTTTTCCCAAAAAGCAGGCCTCATTTCATAACTGGAACGCATAGAAATAGCTCGTTATAAAGCACTGTAGAAAAAAGATAAGTTACTAGAAAAGTGAAATAAATTACTTTAACTAGAAGAGGGCGAATAGCGGATGAGCAGAGGCCGGCTTCTTTCTGGAATCTATCCTCGAAACCTGAAAGAGGCAGCAGACAGATGAGTCGGCATCCAGACTTCTTTCAAGCTATATGGTTAAAAAGCACGTAAACATCTGCAATCTCCAAGTGAGAGAAAAAAATTTCATGTTGAAACCTTACAAGAAATTTTCTTCATAATCTATGCAGGACATTTCAGACTAGTACACTCGAATTTATTCAGAAAGACAAAATTTTAAAGAAAAAGCCTGAGAGTTAAACACGATAGCTAAATCAATACAAAACCGTAAAACAATAGTTAATGATCTACACCTTGCCTCAATCTTAAAGGCTAAGAGGTCACGCTAACAAAGAATATTGGCAGTACAGATCTTTTGAGCTTAATCTACTCACAAGTTTAGGTCGATCATGTAGAATGTAATAATTCCTTAAGAACTACTTTACAGAAATTGCTAAATATTAGCTGAAGGTAAATAAACGAGAATATTGCTCGTCCCTTTACAGGAAAGGAACAACTTAGTCTATTTTTTAATTCAACCAACAGATCCAAGACTTGTACTTACGTCCCTTTGTCGCAGCAAGGAAGCCAAGCAAAAATCAACCATTTCACTCAAGGGGAGGATATATTACTTAAAGAAGCCTGTACAATGCTTTTAAGTTTCTTTTATGCACAGGTAGAGCATTTGTCCAACTATGCTTTGGAAGACACGATATAAAACTAACCAGTCATAGAAGCAGTGCCACCACAGAGAACTGTATTCTCCAGCAATTGACGATGATTATCAGCTGATACAGTTGAGACACTATGAACAAGCTGCTCAACTATTCCATGTGTATCTAAACCCAAAATAGATGGCTGGAAAAGAGCCTCGCCTATGGTATATCTCTCTCTTCCAATGGTAATCACCTGCAAATAGAAAAGGAAAGAGAATTCACATGTGAAAGCTCAGCAGAAGAATAATTGTTATTTCTCCCTTTTCTTGTGGTTGATAACTACAAGAGGAAGCTAGGACATAAAGATTTCTAAGAGCATTCCCAATAATTTCTCTTAACAAATTCTCTAAAATACAGACAAAATGGAACTTATCTCTATTTTACATAATCTTTATTTCTCACCATCTGCATCATATTATCTATCTCACTCTAGAGTGTAAATACTATTTTCCTTTAATAAATCCTCAATTAGAATTCCCCACTTACCAATAATACAATTGTGCAACAATATTTGATTTAATCATATCTAATAATAAAAATTATTATCATTTCTGACATTTAAATCCTAAATTTAAATTTAATTTATTAATTTGTTAAAGAAATGAGAAAATTTTAAACAAAATCCCTATATAAAAAAGGGAAGAGAAAGGGGAAGATAAGTGCAAGAGAAGGAAAACACTGATAGAATCCTATGAAAATTCACTATATAAATGAAAAAAACATTAATAGAATTGCTAAATAAAAAATTATTATTTCTTAGCATTAAACATCAAAATTTTGTACTCTATTAAAATTTTGATTTTAATAATAAATATAAATTTATATATTAAAATTTTAAATTCAATTCTATTTACATTATATAAATTGGGAAATAAATTTTTTGATAAATACTTATAGAAATTAGTATTATTTATTATTTTTAAATACTAAAATTATTTTCTATATGTATAAAATTTTAATTTATATGTTATATTTAGTAGTTTTAAATTTAATAATTATTTCTAAATATTAGGATTTAGATTTAATTTATAATTATTATATTATTTATATTTATATTTTATATTTTTAGTTAATAACATTAGTGGAGTGAGAGGAGAGATAATATATTAAATTTTTAAATATAATAGTGAAATGATGTCACATGAGAAATAATAAATTAGTTTTATAAGTTCAAATAATGGATAGTAGGTAACCACTAGGTCATTTGATGTAGGGTCAAAACGTGACATTACCTAACTTTTGGTTACCTAAACTAGGAGAAGAATGTGTCTTAGAGACTCCGATATGAATGCTCTAATGGATTGTGGCATCATTATCAAAGATTGGGAAAGTACCACATGGATAATAATGGCCTGAAAAGAAAATTGGGAAAGGGAAATCACATTGGAAGTACGACAGAAGAATTACACTGTCCACTCTTGAGATACTTCATTAAAAGAAAAAGTACCCTTAGTTTGTATTAAAATAACATATACTAGAAAGACTATTTCCCAAAACAAGTAGCAATTGCCCCTTTTTGAGTAGTTGCAATATTAAACGTGTGATAAGCTGTCCACCTCTGAGATAATTCAAAATGTGTAATGAGGATATGGAAATAGAATGCTTCAATTTATCCTTAAAAGACTGAATGGAATGTAGATGTTTTGGTGGATTAGATACACAAAGATGCAGTTATGAGAAAATTTGGGTTAAATATCAGGCCACGACATCATATTTGGAAAAATATACAAAAGGGAACGGCATAATATATAAGATTTAAAACAGAATATGTACCTGTCCATCAGGAAGCGTATGCTGCTCTTCTTGACAAGATAGTAGAGCTTTCTCATAAGCAACATCATCTTCAGCACAACATGCAAACAGCTCTTTTATTTTCTCAACTTCTAAGATATTGAGCTTCGCATGTGGATTGGATTTAGCGAGCTCCTGAGCAAGCAACTTGGTCAAATCAGTACCCCCAATTTCATATCTTCTAGACGCAATATGCTGCACAGCCCCTTCAATAACTGGTGCAATATCTGGTAAGGCATAAAAAGAGTCAGAAAAATACTATCATCACATTAAGTTAGAATAGCTGCCAAATCTGAAACTAAACATTAAACTCGACGCCAATAAAAAAGTGAGCATGACACGTCGAAACACGTCTATTGAAATTTAATCAAGAATACATTATCATCATCATCCGAACCTTAATCCCAATAAATTGAGGTCGGCTAAAAATTAATCAAGAATATGAAAATATATTTCTTTAAACATGGTTGAAGGACTAGGTTTCACTGGACAACTTTTAATCAGAAGCTGAAACAAATTGAGCTCTAAATAAATAGATTGCCTAAGGCTCCGAACAAGAACAATCACATTCAGCAGCACATTCCAAAGAAAACTTCAAGTAGACTCTTTATTTATTTTTTAGTTATTTTCTTTTTTGGGGTAAGTTGGGTTTACTCAAAACTCATAAAACGAACAATTCCAACCCGGAAAAGCTCAGAAACCAATTAAATTGCCATGGGCTATTTAATTAGTTAGTTGCAAAGTGTTGGTTTTTTCTGAGTCAAAGTAAATGATTCTATAGAAGACAAGGGGAACTAAATGTCTGTTATATTTTAGCAATCAAAACCAAGCAACAACCACCTCCAGATGCACAATCCTCTTGGGGTTCAGTTCGGAATAATAAATGTACCAAATTCTCAAATACTAGTGGAGCTTCTTTGGGGGTCCACTTGGATATACAACAATTTTTTCTTCCACTGAAAAGAGGGAAAACTAGGATTTCCTAACAGCTGTTGTAGAAAGCCCAAAAGACTTCCCTCGTGTTTTCTGAAACTGCTCTTCATATATGCTTTTAAAGTTATGCTTTAAAATACTCCTATTGCAGTGGCATCTACACACAAAACGAAATTCAAAAATTAATTTCTGAATGCTGACGATACCAAACTGGGCCTTAAGTTTAAAGATACGATACATTCTATTATAAGATCTATGTTCCCTTGCTCTCTTTAACAAACAGGCCAAATTTTATGCGAATGCCAAACCACATCGAACATACTTATTGAGCCATTCTTGTATGCCATGACAGTATGACAAGTGGTACTTTTTTTTTGTGAAGTTTAACCCTGCTTTTCATTTCCAAACCAAAAAAAAAATAAAAAAATGGCCGCTAAAGGGTTATACTGTTATAAATAAGTTTCATTGATATCTATCTCAAAGAAACTAACACGAATACATGTCCGCAAGCTCGATATATAATTTGGACAAAAAGATGAGAGAATAACGAAGACCTTTGAGCCCAGCATGTAGGTTTTAACACGTGTAAAGCTTATTTCCCAAATTAGTACAAGACACAAATATAGATTAGTTACTATCTTTGTCACTTAAGATAGTATTAATGCTTGCATCTTAGTGAAGCTGAAGAAAGAAAACAGAAATCTAGCTTCTCATCTGCATCATCTAACTTGTGGAACACCCAAGCATGCACGCCAATAACCAGCCAAATCAATAAAGCACCATCACATAATAGAGCTCCTTGTGGTTACAGTTTCCCAGTGAGTGTATTATACAGAAACCTTTTTCAGCACTTGTTTCAAGTCAACCAAACATTGATTGCTCGTAGATCTATACTTCAGATAACTCGGTTAAAAAATGAAAAAAGGGAAACTCTGCACCACGCTGGAGTCTTCAATTACAGTACTGACTGGCATTTCTGTCCGCAGTAAGCAAAGATAAGTAATTCCAGGTAAATTACTCAGAGGCCGGCATTCAGGAGTGGTCAGAAACATAATTAGCAAGCACAAATAAGGCTGACTGCTTCGGTATTTTCCTTTTTAAATTCATTAGGCTACTAGGCTGACAAATTTTTTTCACATGCTTCATCATTTGGCAAATGCACACAAAAAGATATACCACACACACCAGAAAAAAACTGCATTTTTCTTCATAAAGACAACAGTCACAACACCACTAGTCATAGAACAATATCAATGTAATAACAACGTTTAAAAGAGATTGTTGTTCTCACCGAAATGAGAATGTAGAATGAAACTATTCCTAGTCTATCTGTCACGCACCAATATTTCTCTAAAAGAGATTGTTGTTCTCACCGAAATGAGAACGTAGAATGAAACTATTCCAAGTCCATCTGTTGTCCACCAATTTTTCTTATTTCTTTAAAATTTCCTTTTCGTGTAATGACCATCACAGTCACCCTCAGATAAACCCCAGAAACCCCATGCAAGGAAGCAAATAGGAGAGCACTCTCTTTGAATCACCAGATCTCCTCTCAAAACTACAGTAGCTACTGTGTATCCCCCCAAAAAAGGCAAATATACAGATCAATATCAGATGTCAATTGCACCAGAGATCTTGAATCACTCCAATCTGCCTTGCTAAGGAAAAGAAAGATTTAGAAACACAATTTCCTAGAATAACAAACAAAATGCACAAGAGACATATGCAGTTTCTATTTCAATAAGAGGCGGCTTACATTTCAAAACCAGAAAACTCAATGAGCTATAAGTGAAAAGGTTAAAAAAAAAAGTTCAGTGGATTGTGAAAAAACTGATGAGCTCAGTAATCGTATGGTTCACCACAAACTTTTAAACATACCTATTTTCCCATGACCAATATCCACAGTGCAGCCAGAGATACGTCCAACTGCATAAAGTGATAATACGGCTTGCTCTGCCGCATAGAAGCCCGAGACATTAAAAGTTTCAAACATCAATTGCACCAGCTGCTCCCTCACCGCCTGTCTGACAAAATGATTATTAGAATCCAGCTAGTCAAACTAAATAGAGTGGTATATGTAATTAGTAGCTTTCACCATTTATATTCAGAGCCAGGGATGCAGTTGGGTCATAAGCTAACATGATAAAATATAAAGACCTCACACATTTCCAATGATCTTACAACTAAAAAAGCACCCCAAGTAAAGCACCAACAAGCAAAAGCAGCATCAAGATACAAACAGAACCGTCGATCAAGACTCATCCCCATGACGAACTTTAAAAGAATGAAACACAAGCACATGCATGCATGAATAAGATTCGCACTATTGGCATACGGGTACACACCATACCCACATTAGGGCGGTAAATAAACAAGCACTACACACTTATCAGTTATCATAATGTCCACAATTGACAGTTCCTTTACCATTTACAAATTGACCCAGGAGCCTGTTGGAATTATTTATGGCAGTATATATTTTATACAGATATTAATAAATAATATATTTTGTATTTATGATTATGAAATCCTCCAGGATCCCCGCATGTCAATTACATGTATATAAATAGAGATGAGGTTGACCATTGTCAAGCACTCAGTTTTTCCTAATAATTTGTTTACATGGTATCAGAGCAGGCAGAGATCATGAGCTTAAGTCTTACCACTACCCAATTAATTAGATGATCTACATTTGTTTGGCTCAAAAGTATGACACAAGTGAGCGGGAATGCTGAATATAATAAATAACATAATGCGGCTCTCCCTAATAGCTTAAACTTGTAGGTGAGATGATTGCAGATAACATAATGGGTCCTAATACCAAGCATATGCTAGCTAAGGGGGAGTTATTGGATGATCCTGAAAGATACCGGAGGTTAGTTGGAAAGTCAAATCACTTAACTGTAACAAGGCCGATAACTCATTTGCTACCAGTGTTGTTAGTCAGTTTATGTCCTCTCCTAGGACAAGTCACTGGGATGCAGTTATTCGAATATTAAGATATCTCAAAGGAGCATCAAGGAGAGGATTGTCAAATCGAAATCATGGCAACACTCATGTTCAAGGATAATCAGATTCAGATTGGGCTGCGCCTCCGTTGGTGAAAATCTTGTCATGTGAAAAAGCAAGAAATAGAACGTTGTTGCAAGATCCAGTGCAGAATCAAAGTATAGGACAATGGCTCATACTTCATCCGAGTTAAAATAGTTGAAGCATATCTTAGAGGATCTTGGTTTTCGACAATCTAGTTCTATGGAGTTACTGTATGATAATCAATCCACAATTCATATTGCTTCTAATCTAGTATTCCATGAGAGAACCAAACATATTGAAGTAGATTGTCACTTTGTATGAGAAAAAGTTATGGATAACATGATTAGAACAAGACGTGAAGTCAAAAGATCAACTTGCAGACTTATTCACAAAGGCATTGGGAGGATCTCGGGTTAAATATCTTTGTAACAAGCTTGCACTTATTTCATAAATCATAGAATTTGCTTTATAAATGTTAGAATCATGTATATATGGTAGTGTATATTTAATATACATATTAGGAAATGATATATTCTGTATTTATCTGTATTTATGATTACAAGATTCTTCCAGAATTCTCACATGTCAAATATACGTATATAAATAGAGATGAGGTTGACAATTGTCAAGCACTCAGTTTTTCCCAATTATATTGTCTCTTGTTTATGTTTATTTACAGTAATATTAACCTCCAACCAAATTATTTAAGGTTTTAACTACTATCACAAAGTTTTGGTCTGGATTACATATTGTATGCTTATCTTCAAAGAACAAACTAGTTTCTATACTTAACGAAAGTGCCTGAAAAGATATTAACAAATTACAGATCAACTTTTCAGGTGCAAAGGATAGATCCCAAGTAGGATGTCCACCTCCTCTGCTAGTCGAAAATGAAAATTTACAATATTGGCCACTTTGGCATCATCCAATTTGTTGTGCAACTCAGCTGCATGTACAACAAATTAGGAAATGTTTTTGTTTTCTTTCTGAAGGTAGGAAATATTTAATTATCTTTGTCGATAATGTTGTCCTCTTCACCACTTATATGACCAACTTAAAAACTTATATATATCAACTCACAAACTGTGATCCCAAACCATCCTGAGATTGCGACTACATTTTCTAGTGAAACCAAACTCCAACTGTCTTCATATGAATCAGATAATTTGTGTAACTGTAGAGCTAGGGGATCTTCCTTGTTTTAGAGATAATGATCTGGCATAACACATATGTTTCCCTTGAGGACCACCCTTTACCTGAAGCTGTCGGGGTTTTTTATTTTAGTTTTGTGTTGGCTGGGTAGGGAGGACTTACAACACCACGCACCCCATGTATACTTCAGGCCATGGGACCAGTCGCTAAAGGGCTCGATTAGTTGGGTGGTCACTGGGTCAGCACGAGGTTTGGCATTGGAGCACAAAGGCCAGATGTTATAGATAACCTTGGTCGTTTGGAAAGGAAAATTTTGGGGAAGGGCATATTGATAAATGTCTTTTAAGTATCGTGCCAAATTTCAGTCGAGACACGAATCTATCAACAAAGATATCATACCTACACCTCCAAACTCTAACAGTGCACATTAAGTGTAAATAATGCGTGTGCATTTTGGTCACAAAAATTTGTTCAATTTGGGATACACAAGCGAATTTATAACTCTTTTAAGAGAAAAATGCAGTCCAAATTAATTTACGGTAAACGATTTATCAGAATCACACCCTTGCTGTACTCTAAATATAAAGTTCACTAGCCAACAAAAGCGAAAGGCTACAGTCTCAAATTACACGCTGGTTTCACAATCCACTGTTACAAGTGATCCAAAACTCATTGCCTACTTTACTGAATCCTTGAAAAACACATCATAGAATCCAATGCTATCAGAATAAGTACACCATAACTATGTTGATTGAACGAATCCTAGGTTTTCATTTTCTCTGCATTTGGTATAAGGAGTAATGACTAAATCAAAAGATTCCACACCGTAATTGGTAATCGAATAACACAAACTGTAGATAGTTTGACGTTACTAAATCACAATTCTACTCTCATAGTTTGAAGAATGAATGGCACTTAAAACTACAAATGCAAATAAATAATCTCCTCGTTTACAGACATAAATAAGCACTAACCAATCACAAGATCATACCCTTTCTTTGTAAATGATCCAACTTTCTCCCAACCTAAATCAACAAATTGCACATCTAGCACGTAAAAAGATATTAAAAAAAACTCACCCGACTATGCAAGATAGAAGATATCATCAGTCATCAAGAGAATGTACTGCAAAATCCTCAAAGGCGCATTTATGAAATCCAAATGGGGCAACCTCAGTTCCCTGACCCTACATTCCCCACCGGCCCCACCGCCATCGCCACAAGCCCTTTTCATCCTCACCCGATTCAAATCCACCTTCCTAAACAAATAAATGGAGTTTGACCTGTAAATCCTCCCATTCCCAGGATCAGAACATGCCCTATTATTAGTCTTGAAAAAAGTCCAACCTGCCCCCGCCAAAGCCCTAGAAAACCCATCCATTGAATCGATCCGATCCCCATTTCTCTGTGAGATCAAGAAAACGGAACAACAGTCCCAGTTACTACCTTTCATGCACATTCTCTCACTCGGGTCGATCCCAGATTTCAAAAATACCAACTTGAAGAACCCTTTTGACAAACCCACAAAGGCCCTAAGATGAGAAACAGAGGCATTGCCGAGGGACGGGAACGGGATCGGAACGGCATCGTCCGGGAGTGACCAAGAAGAAGAACATGATGAGGAGAGAGAGGTGGTTGACCAGAGAGATGGGTATGACGTGGATGACGACGACGTGGCAGGGGATGATGACGTGGCAGGCCAGGAGAATATGAGGTGGGAGAGAGTGGGGTTAGGGTAAAGGTTCAAGCCAATGTCTCTGGCTAGTGTGGCTAATCGGTATGTATCTGTGATGAGTTCTGTTGTGGGAGTGAAGAGAAGAAATGGGGTTTTTGGACTTGCTTTGTTTTGGGTTTTTGTTTTTGTTTTTTGTTTTCGTTTTGATTTTGATTTTGATTTTGATTTTGTGAATTGGGGATTAGGGTTTTCAAAATCAGGATTTGGGAGAAAATGGTTGTTGATTGAATCTCCTAAAACTAGGGACCGGACCAGCTTCAGTGGGAGCATCTCTCTCTCTCTCTTTCTCTCTGGAGTGGGGGCAATCTTCTGTTTTGTCTTCTTTTATATGTTTGTCCCTTTCTTGTTCAGATTTGAGTTTTAGAAACTTTTTCTAAAGCAAATACAGCATTAATGTGTCGGAGGAAATATTTCTTTGTTTGTTTAAATATATTTACTATTTATATCAAACAAACAGAAACTCTATATATACAAGGAGATAAAAAAAAAATTATATATCTCCACGCGTCAATTGAGAACTAATCATACATAGGGAATAGATTATCCATTATTTGCAATATTGATAATCTTTCATGTCAAGTGATAAATTAATGAATATAAGAATTATATATATATATATATATATATGATAAATTAATGAATATAAGAATTATATATATATATATATATATATATAATCTGTGTCATTATCAACAATGTTCAAATTATTATCAAACCAATTTTGATACAAAAATTACAATCTAGACTCAATCTTTTAGCCTGAAATTCAGAAATAAAATAAAATAATTGGAGTTTCAAACTACTTTTATCGCAACTAAAAAAAGAAATGGTGGTTTGAAACTTCACTAAGTCAAAGAAAAGATAACAAAATATCGTAGTTTCAAAGTTTACTTTTTAGCATGCACAAAATACACAGTTTTAAATTAGACTTTTTTTTCCTTAAAAAATCACAATTCCAATTTTTGAAATTGCTAATTATTTTAGTAATTGGCGGTGGCAAAGGGGGTCAATTGTCCCTCTTACTTTTATGAAATAAAAATTTAATGAGTTCTTATGTGTCAACAAATATTAATTGTTCAAAATGGTTAGTAACCCCTTATGTGAAACAAGGAACCAAGATTCAAATCTTGACCTTTTGATATTTTTTTAGTGGATGAATT
>MKEJ01033977.1:0-10329 GCA_001753735.1 Embelia ribes
GGCAGGACAACTCCCAGTCGTGGAGTCTCCAACGTAACAAGTGTTTTATGTGTGCAGGGGCATATTTAGATAGCCAAATCCAAACTATTTTTTGATAATTCAACCCAAAAATTATATTTGATTTATTCTCAATATTTTCATGCAATAAAAAACCATTGCTCCATCACTCATGCTAAGGAAGGACTTAACTCCATTTGAATTCCTAATTATTTATTACTAGAGTGCAGTACGCGCTATCCACGTGTTGTGTATATTTTGTTATTTTTTGTATTATATTAATTTCTATTATTTTATTAAATTAGTTTTGATAATTTATTTTTTAATATGACATCTTTTTGTATTTTTTTTCAATAATTTATAAATTTATAAAAGATTAATTGATAGGATTTATACTAAGATAATATTTTTACGAAAAATTAATATCTGTATATATTAATTTTAGGTATGTGAAAATCTTACTATGAAAAATATTGTAAAAAATTAATATTGATTAGGGCAATATTTTGACAATTTATGGAGAATCTTAGATTGGAGGAAATTAATTTATAAAAATATTTTTTTATTAATAGTATTTTGATTCTTAAATATAATTTTATAATTTCTATTATGATAAGTTATTTTATAGTTATGTAAAGGTATATATAAATATTTTGGGGTTATGCTTAATCTTATAGGAAATTTAATTTAATAATTTTTGTTATGGTAAGTTGATATATATGTATATAATTTTACTAATATATATTATGATTAAGTTGATATATATGTATAATGTTTATAATTTCTATTATGGTAAGTTTTATAATTTTAAATCCTAATTTCATAAGACACATTTCAAATAATTGTGTGGACAAATGTCATGATTAGAGTGAAAGTGGTTGGAGGTAACAACTTTTTATGTACTTAAGATATATTTGGTAGGTTAAATAATCACTGCTTTCAAACTCTTCATCTTTTTTGGCATTTTGTTCCTAACATAGTGAGATATGAAAATATTAACACTAGCCTAACATTTGCACTCACTGTTTTTTTCCCACTGAAACATATTACAAATAAATAAAAGATGTGCTAGTGTTTGTCTAATTAGTTATTTCCACATTACCCGTTACAAATGAAACATCTTGTTCCAGATCGTAGAGCGGGAATGGGAGTGAGAATTGGAGCGCGAGCATCGCACCTGTAGTCCAAAAACATGTGAGGGCGAGAGCGTTACCGGTCGATGAAGTATTAGATGACTTAGATCCTAGCCACTCTCTCTCCCTCACACACACGCGCACGTCCTCGTTGCAAGGCCAATGTGAAACCAGCCAAAGCTGTCTCTAGAGAGCAGTGAAAATTGTTTCATTTTAGGACACCACACAACCTTGAAATTGAAGCTTCCAATGCTTTGAGAAAGCTTTTCTCAGCGATTAATGTAACTGTTAGAATCATGTAGACAATGGTAGTATATATTTAATATACAAATTAGGAAATGATATATTATGTATTTATGATTATGGGAATCTTTCAGAATTCCCACATGTCAAATATATATATGTATTTAAATAGAGATTAGGCTAACCATTGTCAAGTACTCAGTAATTATTCACATATATTCTCTCTCTATTTACATGGTATCAAAGCAGCAATCCCGGGGCCTCACCATGTAAATCCTAGCCGTTGTGACTACCCACCCAATCCACCAAACCACCACTAGGGTCAGCCAAGGGAGTTGACCACTCGACTACCAAATTTGTCGCTGTCGCAAGAGCCACGCGCCACCCTAGTCACGGCGTGTGAGATACACGAGCCACTAGATTGATCTAATCGACGTCGATCTGTTGTCGTCTGACCTCCTGTTGTCTGGAGGTCATCATCTCTTGTGTTCATCATTTGTCGTCGTTTGGTTTCGCAGTAGTCTATCATCATATGATCTTGTCGTCGCCTGCCTACGCTGCGGTCAACATGGTCACCAATCTGTGTCGCCATCGTCATCTTTGTCGGAGGCCAGTTTCGTCAGGCTCGTAGGGTTTGGTCAAATCACTCTCTCTCTCTCTCAGTCAGTTTAGTCAATTTCTTTACCTCTGTTGATATAATATAACAGTTTGGTTGATTAAAAAAAATTGTGCATATCCATATTCAATGGCTACTAAAGTTACATCATTAGTTGCATCGCCTACTGGTATGCCCATTCAACTCACAATTAAGTTAAATGGTGATAATTATCAACAATGGGCAAGAGCTGTGAAAATGTCTCTCACCTGGTATGGTAAGTTGGATCATTTGACCAAAACAGCTCCTATAGATGATGAAAGCAAAAATTGGGGTCAACAGGATGCTGAGATATTAAGTTTGTTGTGGAACAACATAGAACCATGAATTATGGATATGCGTAGTCATGTTGAGACATGCAAGGAACTTTGGGACTATGTTGGTAAGTTGTTTTTTGGTAATCTATCACGTATGTATGATTTATCTCATGAATATTTCAATCTAGAACAAGGAGATAAATCAGTTATAAATTATTATTCTCATGTCAAACGTTTGCATGAAGATCTTAAGGTTCTTATTTCTAGAGATGTTAAGAAAATGTAGGAGCAACGAGAACAAATATTTGTACTCAAGTTCCTTGCAGGATTGAAGTTCGAGTACAAGTATGTTTGATAATAGATTTTGAGTGGGACTGAACTTCCCACTATCTGAGATATACTCTCGAGTATCTTGATCTATTAGTCAGAAGAATTCTATTGGCACTGATCAGTCTACTTTCGTAAGGCAAAAGAGTTCTATGGACGCCAATCAGTCTGTCGTGGTAAGCCAGTTCTCTCATATTACTGGTAATTTTTGAGGACGTGGTAATCATGGAAATTCATAAAATTTTGGTTCTCGTGGCGGTCGAAGAGGACGTGGCAGAGGTGCGCCGAAGAGATGTGCACATTGTAATATGCCACATCACACCATTGATCAATGTTGGGATTTACACCCATGTGCGGCAGACACTATTTTATCTTAGCCAATCACAATTTTCGCTCTAATTTCGGAGGTATCGTCACTAGTTAATATTTCAGGAGAGGAATACGCTCAGTTTTTACAATACCAGAATGCTCAGCAGATGTCTCTATCGCTCCACTCACTCAGAGAGGTAACTCAGTAGCATGCTTGTCTTCTAGCTCTAGTCTCCCATCCCTATGGATTAGACTCGGATACCACTGATCACATGTCTAGTAAGAAAAACCTTTTTAGTATTGTCCAGCATTCTACAACCCTATCTGAAGTTACCTTAGCTAATGGTACTACTACTCATATTGAGGGTATTGGTACTGCCACTCCTAGTTCAACCATTCTTTTATCTTCTATTTTATATATACCATCTTTCCATTTAATTTAATGTAATTAACCAAAGAGTTAAACTGTTCAGTCACCTCACCTCATCGTTTTACCGTATCCAGGACTTGAAGACAAAGGAAATGATTGGTGGAGGATATGAAAAGGGAGGACTTTATCGCTTTGAGGAGTCATCTCTTTGTTCCACTGTATGTCATGTCACGACTTCACCGTCAGAGGTTTACTATCGTTTAGGGCACCTTTCGTTAGATAAGAGAAAACTTGTCCCTAGTTTGAGTCAAGTTCAATCATTGAATTGTGAGTCATGTTAGTTGGGGAAGCACCATCGCGTTTCGTTTGCTCCCCGAGTCATTAAAAGGGCACTAAGCCCATTCATGTTACTTCATTATGATGTTTGGGGTCCGAGTCGAGTTGTTTCGCATTTAGGATTTCGTTATTTTGTTACGTTTGTGGATGACTTTTCCAGAACTACTTGGCTTTACTTAATGAAAAATCATTCTAAGTTGTTTTCTATTTTTTGTTCTTTTATTCATTTAAAAAATCCATTCAATAAATATGTGACTTCTGCTAGCATTATTCACCAATCTTCATGTTCACATACTCCTCAACAAAATGGAGTTGCCGAAAGAAAAAATCAGCACTTAATTGAAACGGCTTGGTGTTTAATGTTTCAAATGAATGTCCCTAAGCATTTTTTGAATGATGCCATCCTTACTGCATGTTATTTAATCAATCGCAGCCATCATCTGTTCTTCATAGTTGGACACCACAATCGTTTTTATTCCCTAGAGCCCTCCATTTTCCCTCCAATCTCGTATTTATGGGTGCACTTGCTTTGTTCAGCAACTTTCTCCTGGCATTGATAAATTGGATATCTGGGCTATCAAGTGTCTTTTTAGGTTACTTTTGAACTCAAAAAGGTTATCGGTGTTATAGTCCCACGTTGCATAAGTTTTTTGCCTACGCAGATGCTACTTTCTTTGAGTTTACACCGTATTTTAGTGACGTGCACACTTCCACTAATCTCGATGACGTTCTTCCACTATCAGTTGTGCCTCCACTGGCCTTGTCTCGACCTCCTACTAAGGCTTTCCCTATCCCCTAGCCTTCTCTTAGTTCTTCTGATCCACTGTCTCGCCCAAACCTACAGGTGTACACTCGTCATCCGCATGCAACAATTATTGAGCCTCCTTTTAACGACTTTAGCTCTTTGCCAACGCCTCCAATGTCTTTAAGTCCATCAGCACCTGCTGAGGATGTACTTCCCATTGCTCTTCGCAAATGTAAACGGTCTTGTACTTCACATCCGATATCTAATTTTGTTACCTATGATTATTTTTCCCCAACGCATACTTCGTTTGTTACTTCATTATCGTATGTCATGGTTCCCAAGAGTATTTTTGAGGCCTCATCTCATCCTGAATGGCGAGTGGCAATGGAAGAGGAGATCTATTCTTCATTCTAATGGTATATGGATGCTTGTTCATCTTCCGGCAGGAAAAACAACCGTTGGTTGCCGTTGGGTCTATACCTTTAAAGTTCTCTGATGGGAAGATTAATCGTCTAAAGTCACGCCTGGTTGCAAAAGGATGTTCTCAGATTTGTGGTTTGGATTACATGGAGATGTTCTCTCCGGTTGCTAAACCCATATCAGTTCGTCTGATTATTTCTTTGGCCGCATCTTGTTCTCGGCAATTACATCAACTTGACATTAATAATGCCTTTTTACATGGAGATCTCCTTGAAGAAGTCTATATGGAGCAACCACCTGGGTTTGTTGCTCAGGGGGAGTATGGCTTAGTTTGTCATCTAAAAAAGGCATTATATGGCCTCAAGCAGACTCTGCGTGCATGGTTCCTGTAGATTTAGTGAAGTGGTTATGCAATTTGGTTTACGACGATATAGGGTCGATCATTCAGTCTTCTATCATCATTCTGCGGCTGGTAAGATTGTGTTATTGGTATATGTGGATGACATTGTAATTACAGGAGATAACAAAGAAGGGATTGAAACAATTCTTACAATGCCAATTTTATACGAAGGATCTTGGACAACTAAAATATTTTCTTGGTATAAAAGTTGCCCGATCTCGTTTAGCTATTTCTTTATCGCATCGAATATATGTTTAGAATTTGTTGTCGGAGACAGGAATGTTGGGATCTAAACGTCTTGATTCTCCTATGGATCCTAATGTTAAACTTATACCGGATCAAGGAGAGTTGTTGGACAATCCTGAAAGATATTGAAGGTTAGTTGGAAAGTTGAACTATTTAACTGTAACTAGGCCATATATACCATTTGCAACTAGTGTTGTTAGTCAGTTCTTGGCCTCTCCTAGGATAAGTCAATGTGATGCAGTTATTTGAATATTAAGATATCTCATAGGAGTACCAGGGAGAGGATTGCTATATAAAAACCATGGTAACACCCGTGTTCAAGGATATTCAAATGCAGATTGGGCAGGCAGTCCATATAATCAAAGGTCAAACTACAGGGCACTGTATATTTGTTGGTGGAAATCTTGTCTCGTGGAAAAGTAAGAAGCAAAATGTTGTCGCAAGTTCTAGTGATGAATCCGAGTATAGAGCCAGCGATTCATATTGCCTCTAATCCAGTATTCGATGAGAGGACCAAACATATTGAAGTTGATTGTCACTTTGTTTAAGGAAAGGTTATGAATAATATGATTAGAACAAGACATGTGAAGTCAAAAGATCAACTTGCAGACTTATTCACAAAACATTGGGAAGGTCTCACGGTCAAATATATTTCTAACAAACTTAGAACATATGATATATATGCTCTAGATTGAGGGGAGAGTTAGAATTATGCATATATGGTAGTATATATTTAATATACAAATCGAGAAATAAGATATTTTTTATTTATGATTTATGGGAATTTTCCGGAATTCCCACATATCAAATATATATGTATAGAAATAGAGATGAGGCTAACAATTTTCAAGCATTCAGCTTCCCAAATTGTATTGTGTTACAATGACTAGTGTTAAGCAATAGTTCGATTAACTTCATTAGAAACGGTGAATCATCATCTCCAGGGGCCACTCAGATGAGAGAGAATTTGGGCCCCGGTAGGGGGGTGGTTAAAAGTGCTTACAAAAAAATTTGTACATGCATATTGTTACATTGACTAGTGCTAAGCGACAACTTGGTTAACTTCATTAGAAACTGTGAATCATCTCCAAGGGTGGAGCAGACGAGAAATTGAGAAAGGGGTAGTTAAAAGTGCTCATAAAGAAATTTGTACGTGCATATTTACGGCACACGTAGTTATTAATCCACATTTATAATGTTGATCGACAGTGAAAACTTCATTGTTAGCCTAGTGGTTACAATTGACCTTTATTACAGTTTATCTCAGGTTTGAATATGACCACATGCATGGTCTTTTGGTACTTTAGCAGATCAATTTTAGTTGCAACGTGCAAAAAAGAGTCCAATACACTTGATTTGAACTTTATCTTACAATTTCTATCAACACTTTACCATAATAAAAAAAAATTCAAAAATTTATAATGAACTTCATGCACATACGAATACCAAAATTTCACCCGATCTTGATATACCTATAAATATTATAACTAGATTTTAATCTAACGCTTTTTTTGGGTGTGCATGTCTAACATGTTGGGAAAAAAAAGATTATGATCTAACACATTTAAAATAAAATTTGAGTTGATTTTTTTAGAAAAGATTAGCCTTTAAACTTGTAGCACATTTCTACAATAAAACTAATCTTTTAGTCTCTAATGACTTAGTCTCTAATGACTTGTTTTTGTTACTCAGCAATTTATTCACTATCAATCAATGAACATATACAAATACCAAAAAGTCACCAGAATTAAACAATTATTGTTGCTAGAAAGAAACGATTATCCATACAACCACCATAAATAAATAAACTTAATAAGGCACGATCATGAACTTACCCTGATGAGTCTATATTTAGGCTCGTACTTCTTTGCATTCTCAACAAAATCATAAATCAAATCAAAACCGGTCGACTTCCCACCTCCAAAGTGAGTACGGAACTTGAAAACAAAAATTGCATTTGAATCCTTCATATCATACATCTTAGACAACTTCTCTTTCAACTCTGCCTTTACACCAACTGACAAATTAAAACAACCAATATCATATTACTCCACATATTAGAAACGAGCCCAACCGGAAAGAAAGAAAGGTTCAAATTTTATGTGTCAAGATCAATTAAGGGATAGCAAATTTTGAAGGAGTTAACAGCTTCAACATAAGAACTGATGTAGTCATTTACTATAAGCGTAATATTTTCACCATATTCAATAAATAATTATGTCATGCTGTAGAGCTCGTAAAAGTACTAAACCAATAGATTAAGATATAATTTTTATCTAGGCACAAAACTCCATCCTCCAAAAAATTCCTATCAAGGTCGTGGTCACTATGGACATAAACTCGATAGGCATCCAATTCATCATCAACACATTGTGCCTTGATTACACATGTAATTAAGGTGGGATGAGCTATGATAGCGAATAAGGTAGCTTGACCATCCACTTCTACGTATTCCAACCCGAACTCATTCAATACCTGGAACATCTCCCACTCATCTACCGCAAAGGCAAGCAATAGTACACTGAGTCTTGCGACTAAAGGAATCCCCACTACATTTGTCTTCCCGAGATGATATTCGAGATTGAAATTATATTGCTCGAGATACTCCATCCACCTCCTTTACCTCATGTTCAAGTCCTATTGAGTGAATATGTATTTCTAGGACTCGTAATGTAAATGCACCTCGAATTTCTCCCCAAAAAGACAGTGTCGCCAATACTTCAATGCGAATATTATGGCCCCAAGCTCTAAGTCGTGTGTCGAGTAATTTTGCTTATAAATCTTTAATTGCCTTGAAGCATAACCGATCTGCATCAATTCACAACTTAGGCACTCCTTAGTTGTATCACAATACACCAAATATTCAAGTCGCCAATCTGGAATAATCAGAATTGGAGCCGAGGTTAGTAACTCCTTCAAACAGAGAAATGATTCCTCTCATTTAGGACTCCATTCAAACTTGACACCCTTCGAGTGAGCTCTGTCAAAGTAGTAGCTAAACAAGATTAATTTATCACGAAATGACAATAGTAGCCTGCAAGGCCTAAGAAGCTACGAATCTTGAAAATAAACTTCGGTCGTTCCCAATTGGTAACAGACTCAACCTTAGAAGGATCCACCGAAATACCACCCTTCAATACAACATGACCAAGGAAACATACTTCCCATAGCCAGAATTCACACTTACAAAACTTGACATATAGTCGATATTCTCGAAGCATTGACAATATAATACAAAGATGTTCACGATGCACTTCCTCTGATGGCGAATGGACTAGTACGTAGTCGATGAACACCACCACGAAACAATCAAAATATTGACTGAAGACAGGATTCATTAGGTCCATAAATGCTAGAGGGAATTAGTGAAACCGAAAGACATCACGAGAAACTCAAAGTACCCATAATGAGTACGAAAAATTGACTTTTCAATATCTGCCTCCTGAACTCTGAGTTGATGATACCCCAGACATAAGTCAACCTTAGAGAAAAATATCGAACCCCGAAGTTGATCGAAAAGGTCATCAATCATTGGCAATGAATACTTGTTCTTGATGGTTGCCCGGTTCAACTTCTGGTAATCAATGCATATCCGCATTGACCCGTCCTTCTTTGGTACAAATAATGCCGGAGCTCCCCATGGTGATGAACTAGGCCTACTGAATCCCTTAAACTTCAAGTCATTAATTTTTACCCACAACTCCTCCATCTCTTTCGGTGCCAAACGATACGGTGCCATTAACATACTTAGTACCGGGAATTAGATTAATCTTAAACTCCATCTCTCGCAATGAAGGGAGTTCACTAAGATCATCTGGGAACACGTCGAAAAAGTCACGAACGACAAGGGGGTACTCTACCTCCGAATTTATTTCCTCCAAAAAAGAAAGACCAGCCAACATAAAAGATAGGCTAGTTTGAGTACAAGTATAGGAAATTTTAATAGAATTTGGCCTTTGATATACCACCGAAATACCCTCCGATGTTTGCATAGTAATACGCCTACGCTCACAATCAATATAGCATAATAGTGTGATAACATGTCTATATCGATTATAATATCAAACCCCGATATATCAAAAATAAAGAAATTATATCTGGAGATATGATCTACGATAGATAACTCGCACCCCTAACAGATATTATTCATATACTATCCATATATATAGTATCCATGAAAATTGGCTCCTCCGAATAAGTAATAGGAAGATCTATCATCCTAAAAAATCTAGATGCACTAAAAGAACGAGATGCATCCATGTCAAATAATGCATGAGCCCAAGTAGAGAGAAATGATAAAATACCTCGTACAACTAAAGGCTCAACTACCTCCGATGCCTGAGGCATGCTATAAGCACGAGTCTGAGAAGATTGGCCCTGTTGGGATCCCCTAGAAGTAGTACTGCCCTGATAACCTCCATGAAATTCCTGGATGACCTGACGAGCAGACGATGAAAGAGCAGTGTGAGATGGCCCCAAATATACCTCCTAAGATGAATACTGCTACTGGCCATGAGTGCCAACTGGAGTAGGAAAACTCTCTGAACATCTTGTCTCCATATGACTCTTATTGCCGCACCAACGATAAAAGACCTGTGAGCATAATGCCTGAACATGTCCCTCAATGCCATAAAGGCAACATGTAGGGGAATGGGTGTAATCACGAGCAAGATGGCCCTGACGGCTACAATTGTAGCACCCGCTACCCCGAATAGTAGGCCTTGAAGCCGAAGGATGACCTAGAAGATGAATAGGAAAATGCCTCTCGATTCCTCTTACTCTTACCACTGCTACTACTTCCCCCAAGGTTTTCGTTAGAACTACCTCCAATAAGATTCCTCAAACCTTGCCCTGATACTTGCACTGATTGTGCCCCCGAAGATCGAATAGG
>MKEJ01033978.1:7500-15984 GCA_001753735.1 Embelia ribes
CGTGCTAATCACTCTTGCCGGACGTCGATCTACCATCGCCAGAAATCACCACAATCGCCTAACCTCGCCTTTGTTGTATTTGGAGGCCACCTTCATCTACAATTCACCAGTTATCATTGACCATTACCTACTGCTATCATCTGCTATTACCGCCTGCCCTGTCATCTCCGTCAAGCCTTGCCATCATCATCGAGAACCTACCGCCGCCATTTGGAGATTATCTTCCTCAGAGACCACCTTTGTTCCCAATTGGGTTCATTGGCAATTATGTTCTCTATATTATTGTTTTATTTTTTTGCAATACAATACTAATCTGTTAAAAACAAAGTTTTTGAGAAAATCCTTGTCTAATGACTTCAAAGTTACGTTGTTTCCCGCACCACCTACTGATATGCCTATTCAACTCATCACAATTAAGTTAAATGGTGATAATTATCAACAATGGGCAAGAGCTATGAAAATATCTCTCACCGGGTATGGATAGTTGGATCATTTGACCAAAACAAGCTCTTACCGATAAAGAGAGCAAAAATTGGTGTCAATAGGATGCATGGATGGTGAGTTTGTTTGGAAACAATATGAAACTACGGATTATGGATATGTGTAGTCATGTTGAGACATGCCAGGAAGTTTGGGATTATGCTGATGAGTTGTTCTCCAATAATCTATTAGGTATGTACAAGTTATCTTATGAATAATTCAGCTTAGAACATGATGATAAATCAATTACAAATTATTATTCTCATATCAAACGTTTACATTTTTCCTATTTCCGGAGATGTTAAGAAAATGCAGCAACAGCGAGAACAAATGTTTGTAATCAAGTTCCTAATAGGATTGAAGCCCAAGTACGAGTTTGTACAATCACATATTTTGAGTGGGGCTGAACTTCCACATTATCTAAAACATACTCCCGAGTTTCTCGATTTATTAATCAAAAGAGTTTTATTAGCACCGATCAGTCTTTCTTGGTAAGTCAGAAGAGTTTCATTGTCACCAATCAGTCTGCTTGGGTGAGTTGTCCTCTCAATTTTCTCATAGTACTAGTAATTTTCAAGGAAGATGCGGTAATCAGAGGAGTTCATCAAATTCTGGTTCCCGTGGTGGCTGAAGAAGATGTGGAAGAGACGCGCCTAAGATATGCACACACTGTAATCTGCCATATCACAACATTGATTAGTGTTGGGATCTATATAGCAAACCTCCATGTGTGGCAAATATTGTTTTATCTGAGCCGATCACAATGTCCACTCCGATTTCAGAGGCACAATAACCAGATGCTATTTCAAGAGAGGAATACTCAATTTTTACAATATCAAAATACTCAACATATCTCTTACAGTTGTTTCGCTCGTTCGAAGGGGTAACTAAGTAACATGCTTGTCATGGATTATTGACTCAGTAGTACCGAATACATGTTTGGTAAATAAACACTTTCGTTCTATCCAGCATTCTGCAACCCTATCTAATGTTACCCAAGCTAATCACACTACTACTCATGTCGAGGGTATTGGTACTACTACTAATTCAACCATTCGTTTATCCTGTCTAATATATACCATCGTTTCCTTTCAATTTAATGCATGTTAGTAAATTAACTAAAGAGTTGAACTATTCAATCACCTTTACAACTCATTTTACTATTCAGGACTTGAAGACAAAGAAAATGATTGGCAGAGAGCATAAAGTGGGAGGCTTTTATTGCTTTGATGGGTCATCTTTTTGTTCCATTGCATGTCATGTCGCAACCTCACATTAAAGGTTCGCTATCGTTTAGAGCACCATTTGTTAGATAAGTTAAAATAGTCTAATTCCTAATTTGAGTTTGTTCAGTCTTTGAATTGTAAGTCGTGTCAATTGGGGAAGCACCATTGTATTTTGTTTGCTCCCCAAGTTAATAAAAAAGCACTAGGTTCATTTATGTTAGTTCATTATGATGTTTAGGATCCAAGTTAGGTTGTTTCGCATTTGAGATTTTGTTATTATGTTACATTTGTGGACGATTATTCCAGAACTACTTGACTTTACTTAATGAAAAATCATTCTAAGTTGTTTTCTATTTTTTGTTCTTTTTGTGTTGAAATAAGAACCCAATTTAATTTATTTGTTCGTGTACAACGAAGTGATAATACCAAAGAATATTTTAAAAATTCATTCAATGAATTTATGATTCACCAATATTTATGCTTGTAGTCTTCAACAAAATGGTGTTACGGAACAAAAAAATCAACACTTAATCGTAACAACTCCGTGTCTGATGTTTCAAATGATTGTCTTAAAGCATTTTTTGAGTGATGCAATCCTTATTGCATGTTATTTAATCAATCGCATGCCATCATCTATTCTTCGAGATCTAAAACCATAATTACTTCTATTTCCCGAGGTCCCTCCATTTTCCCTCCCGCCTCGTAATTTTTAGTGGACCTATTTTGTCCATCAGCTTTTTCCTGGCACTAATAAGTTAGAACCATGGGCTATCAAATATGTCTTTCTAGGTTGTTGTCGAACTAAAAAAGGCTATCGTTGTTACAGTCCCACTTTACCTTCTTGGAGTCTACCCCTTATTTTAGTGATGTGCACACTTCCACTAATCTTTATGGCATTCTTCCGTTACCAGTCGTGTCCTTAATAGCATTGTCTCGGCCTCCTACGAAGGCTCTCCTTGTCCTCGTGCCTGATCTCGATCTTTCTGATCATTTGCCTCGCTCAGACCTCTAAGTGTACACTTGTCCACGTGCACCAGTTATTGAGCCTTCTCCTGATGACTATAGCCCTCCGCCAACATCTCCAATGTCTTCATGTCTACCATCCGTTGATGATGGTTTTTCTATTGCTCTTCGCAAAGGTAAATAGTCTTGTACTTCACATTCGATCTCTAATTATACATAGACACGTATTCCTCTTCCTATAGGAAAAACAACCGTCGATTTTCATTGGGTATGTACAATTAAGCTTCACTTTGATGAGATGATTGATCATCTTAAGGCCATCTAGTTGCCAAAAGATATACTCAAGTTTATGGTTTGGATTACATGGAGGTGTTATCCCCAGTAGTTAAATGATTATTTCCTTAGTTGCATTTTGTTTCTGGCCATAACATAAACTCGACATTAAAAATCCTTTTAGCATGGAGACCTCGAAAAAGTTTATATGGAGCAACCTCTAGGGTTTGTTGCTTAGGGGGAGTATGGACTTGTTTGTCATCAAACAAGACCTTATACCATCCTGCGTGCATGGTTTGAAAGATTTAGTAAGGTAGTTATGCAGTTCGGTTTATAACGATATGGGGTTGATCACTCAATCTTCTACCATTATTCTATGGCTGGTAAGATTGTGTTATTCGTATATGTGGATAGCATTGTAATTACAAGTAATAACACGGAGGGGATTAAAAGGTTGAAACACTTCTTACAACGTCAACTTCACGCTAAGGATCTTGGCCCACTAAAATTTTCTCTGTATTGAAGTTTTCAAATCTCGTTCAGGAATCACTTTATCGCAACGTATATATGTCATGGATTTATTATTAGACATGAATGTAGGGATCTAAACCTCTGGACTCCCCTATGAATCCAAATGCTAAACTTATACCATATTAAGGGGAGGAGTTGGATGATCTTGAAAGATATCAAAAGTTAGTTGGAAATTTGAACTAATTAACTGTAACCAGACTAGATATCTCGTTTGCGACGAATGTTGTTAGTCATTTAATATCCTCTCCTGGGACAAGTCACTGAGATGCAGTTATTCGAATATTAAAATATCTTAAAGGAGCACCAGGGAGAGGATTGTTATCAAAATCATGGCAATATTTGTGTCCAAGTATATTCGGATGTAGATTGGACGGATTGTCCATATGATCAAGGTTAACTATAAGGTACTACGTATTTGTTCAAAATCTTGTCTCGTAGAAAAGAAAGAAGGGGAATGTCATTGCAAGATCAGATGCGGAATAAGAGCATAAAACAATGGCTTAAACTTCGTGCGAGTTGAAATGGTTGAAGCATATTTTGGAGGACCTTGGTTTTCGATACTCCAGTTCTATGGAGTTATACTATGATAATCTGCGATTCATATTGCCTCTAATCCAATATTCCATGAGAAAACCAAACATATTGAGGTTGATTGTCACTTTGGTCGAGAAAAGGTTATGAATAATATGATTAGAACAAGACATGTGAAGTCAAAAGATCAACCTGCGGACTTATTCACAAAACATTGGGAAGGTCTCACGGTCAAATATATTTCTAACAAACTTAGAACATATGATATATATGCTCTAGATTGAGGGGATCGTTAGAATTATGCGACAATGGTAGTATATATTTAATATACAAATTAGGAAATGATATATTATTTATTTATGATTTATGGGAATTTTCCGGAATTCCCACATATCAAATATATATGTATAGAAATAGAGATGAGGCTAACAATTTTCAAGCATTCAGCTTCCCAAATTGTATTGTGTTACAATGACTAGTGTTAAGCAATAGTTCGATTAACTTCATTAGAAACGGTGAATCATCATCTCCAGGGGCCACTCAGATGAGAGAGAATTTGGGCCCCGGTAGGGGGGTGGTTAAAAGTGCTTACAAAAAAATTTGTACATGCATATTGTTACATTGACTAGTGCTAAGCGACAACTTGGTTAACTTCATTAGAAACTGTGAATCATCTCCAAGGGTGGAGCAGACGAGAAATTGAGAAAGGGGTAGTTAAAAGTGCTCATAAAGAAATTTGTACGTGCATATTTACGGCACACGTAGTTATTAATCCACATTTATAATGTTGATCGACAGTGAAAACTTCATTGTTAGCCTAGTGGTTACAATTGACCTTTATTACAGTTTATCTCAGGTTTGAATATGACCACATGCATGGTCTTTTGGTACTTTAGCAGATCAATTTTAGTTGCAACGTGCAAAAAAGAGTCCAATACACTTGATTTGAACTTTATCTTACAATTTCTATCAACACTTTACCATAATAAAAAAAAATTCAAAAATTTATAATGAACTTCATGCACATACGAATACCAAAATTTCACCCGATCTTGATATACCTATAAATATTATAACTAGATTTTAATCTAACGCTTTTTTTGGGTGTGCATGTCTAACATGTTGGGAAAAAAAAGATTATGATCTAACACATTTAAAATAAAATTTGAGTTGATTTTTTTAGAAAAGATTAGCCTTTAAACTTGTAGCACATTTCTACAATAAAACTAATCTTTTAGTCTCTAATGACTTAGTCTCTAATGACTTGTTTTTGTTACTCAGCAATTTATTCACTATCAATCAATGAACATATACAAATACCAAAAAGTCACCAGAATTAAACAATTATTGTTGCTAGAAAGAAACGATTATCCATACAACCACCATAAATAAATAAACTTAATAAGGCACGATCATGAACTTACCCTGATGAGTCTATATTTAGGCTCGTACTTCTTTGCATTCTCAACAAAATCATAAATCAAATCAAAACCGGTCGACTTCCCACCTCCAAAGTGAGTACGGAACTTGAAAACAAAAATTGCATTTGAATCCTTCATATCATACATCTTAGACAACTTCTCTTTCAACTCTGCCTTTACACCAACTGACAAATTAAAACAACCAATATCATATTACTCCACATATTAGAAACGAGCCCAACCGGAAAGAAAGAAAGGTTCAAATTTTATGTGTCAAGATCAATTAAGGGATAGCAAATTTTGAAGGAGTTAACAGCTTCAACATAAGAACTGATGTAGTCATTTACTATAAGCGTAATATTTTCACCATATTCAATAAATAATTATGTCATGCTGTAGAGCTCGTAAAAGTACTAAACCAATAGATTAAGATATAATTTTTATCTAGGCACAAAACTCCATCCTCCAAAAAATTCCTATCAAGGTCGTGGTCACTATGGACATAAACTCGATAGGCATCCAATTCATCATCAACACATTGTGCCTTGATTACACATGTAATTAAGGTGGGATGAGCTATGATAGCGAATAAGGTAGCTTGACCATCCACTTCTACGTATTCCAACCCGAACTCATTCAATACCTGGAACATCTCCCACTCATCTACCGCAAAGGCAAGCAATAGTACACTGAGTCTTGCGACTAAAGGAATCCCCACTACATTTGTCTTCCCGAGATGATATTCGAGATTGAAATTATATTGCTCGAGATACTCCATCCACCTCCTTTACCTCATGTTCAAGTCCTATTGAGTGAATATGTATTTCTAGGACTCGTAATGTAAATGCACCTCGAATTTCTCCCCAAAAAGACAGTGTCGCCAATACTTCAATGCGAATATTATGGCCCCAAGCTCTAAGTCGTGTGTCGAGTAATTTTGCTTATAAATCTTTAATTGCCTTGAAGCATAACCGATCTGCATCAATTCACAACTTAGGCACTCCTTAGTTGTATCACAATACACCAAATATTCAAGTCGCCAATCTGGAATAATCAGAATTGGAGCCGAGGTTAGTAACTCCTTCAAACAGAGAAATGATTCCTCTCATTTAGGACTCCATTCAAACTTGACACCCTTCGAGTGAGCTCTGTCAAAGTAGTAGCTAAACAAGATTAATTTATCACGAAATGACAATAGTAGCCTGCAAGGCCTAAGAAGCTACGAATCTTGAAAATAAACTTCGGTCGTTCCCAATTGGTAACAGACTCAACCTTAGAAGGATCCACCGAAATACCACCCTTCAATACAACATGACCAAGGAAACATACTTCCCATAGCCAGAATTCACACTTACAAAACTTGACATATAGTCGATATTCTCGAAGCATTGACAATATAATACAAAGATGTTCACGATGCACTTCCTCTGATGGCGAATGGACTAGTACGTAGTCGATGAACACCACCACGAAACAATCAAAATATTGACTGAAGACAGGATTCATTAGGTCCATAAATGCTAGAGGGAATTAGTGAAACCGAAAGACATCACGAGAAACTCAAAGTACCCATAATGAGTACGAAAAATTGACTTTTCAATATCTGCCTCCTGAACTCTGAGTTGATGATACCCCAGACATAAGTCAACCTTAGAGAAAAATATCGAACCCCGAAGTTGATCGAAAAGGTCATCAATCATTGGCAATGAATACTTGTTCTTGATGGTTGCCCGGTTCAACTTCTGGTAATCAATGCATATCCGCATTGACCCGTCCTTCTTTGGTACAAATAATGCCGGAGCTCCCCATGGTGATGAACTAGGCCTACTGAATCCCTTAAACTTCAAGTCATTAATTTTTACCCACAACTCCTCCATCTCTTTCGGTGCCAAACGATACGGTGCCATTAACATACTTAGTACCGGGAATTAGATTAATCTTAAACTCCATCTCTCGCAATGAAGGGAGTTCACTAAGATCATCTGGGAACACGTCGAAAAAGTCACGAACGACAAGGGGGTACTCTACCTCCGAATTTATTTCCTCCAAAAAAGAAAGACCAGCCAACATAAAAGATAGGCTAGTTTGAGTACAAGTATAGGAAATTTTAATAGAATTTGGCCTTTGATATACCACCGAAATACCCTCCGATGTTTGCATAGTAATACGCCTACGCTCACAATCAATATAGCATAATAGTGTGATAACATGTCTATATCGATTATAATATCAAACCCCGATATATCAAAAATAAAGAAATTATATCTGGAGATATGATCTACGATAGATAACTCGCACCCCTAACAGATATTATTCATATACTATCCATATATATAGTATCCATGAAAATTGGCTCCTCCGAATAAGTAATAGGAAGATCTATCATCCTAAAAAATCTAGATGCACTAAAAGAACGAGATGCATCCATGTCAAATAATGCATGAGCCCAAGTAGAGAGAAATGATAAAATACCTCGTACAACTAAAGGCTCAACTACCTCCGATGCCTGAGGCATGCTATAAGCACGAGTCTGAGAAGATTGGCCCTGTTGGGATCCCCTAGAAGTAGTACTGCCCTGATAACCTCCATGAAATTCCTGGATGACCTGACGAGCAGACGATGAAAGAGCAGTGTGAGATGGCCCCAAATATACCTCCTAAGATGAATACTGCTACTGGCCATGAGTGCCAACTGGAGTAGGAAAACTCTCTGAACATCTTGTCTCCATATGACTCTTATTGCCGCACCAACGATAAAAGACCTGTGAGCATAATGCCTGAACATGTCCCTCAATGCCATAAAGGCAACATGTAGGGGAATGGGTGTAATCACGAGCAAGATGGCCCTGACGGCTACAATTGTAGCACCCGCTACCCCGAATAGTAGGCCTTGAAGCCGAAGGATGACCTAGAAGATGAATAGGAAAATGCCTCTCGATTCCTCTTACTCTTACCACTGCTACTACTTCCCCCAAGGTTTTCGTTAGAACTACCTCCAATAAGATTCCTCAAACCTTGCCCTGATACTTGCACTGATTGTGCCCCCGAAGATCGAATAGG